>OY856409.1:716555113-716760113 GCA_963693085.1 Alisma plantago-aquatica | reverse complement strand
CAAACTTGATGGGAGAAATTTCCATGACTAGTTTTGGATTTTCAAAGGATTCTCAATAAAGAGTGCAAGCTCTACATCCCTAAAAAATTAGTGCCAGAAATACCTACTCCTAATGCACCTAGGGCACAAGTGGATGCTTACTGGAAGCATGTCAATGATGTCTTAGAGATAAAGTACCTTATGCTTATCTTCACGAACTATGAGTTTCATGAGAAATGTAAAGACAAGTGTTCTTGATATGGTAACACATCTTAAAAAAGTCACATTTGGTCTTACAAAGCAAGAAAGGGATGATGTCTTTTAAGGTATTTCTTGAGTCTAAGTTGATAGAGGGAACCTCAATAGAAGAACATGTGCTCAATAGGATTGGACATGTGTATCATCTTAAAGAACTAGGATTCATCTTGATCCAAGAGTTGGCCACTGATATGATTCTAAAGACTATGCCATATATCCTCTTTATTGCATGTTATCATGTCAATAATACGAATGGACAGATGTCAGACTTGCTTTCCATGTTGATTCATGTTGAAGCAAAATTGAAGATGGACAAGCATGTGATGGTGATTAGTGGATATGAGTCCAAGGATCAAAACAGTATCGATAAGAGTTTTCAGGTCGATCCCAAATCCAAATCTTTAATACTTATGATAAGGAGAAAGAAAAGGACAAGAGGAACTCATCCAGTACAAGAGGAACTAATCCTTTTTACTTGAAGGATTTTAGGAAGAAGACGATGGGCATGGTAATCTCCACTTCAGGTATATACATTATTGAGATAAATCTATCTACTTCATCATCATGGGTACTAGATATTGGATGTGGATCTCACATATTTTCTTATATGCATGATCTAAAAGAAAGTAGGCCTTTGGGAAAAGGTGAGGTGGAACTGTGAGTTGCTAATGCAGCAAGCGTTGTGGCCAACATAGTTGGAACCTATGGTATATCTCTACCCACAAGGCTTGTAATAGAGTTAAAGAACTGCTATTATATACCTGCTATAAATAGAAACATCATTTTTGTATCTTGTATGGACAAGGATGCATTTCAATTCCATATTCAAAATGGTCGATGTTCTATTTCAAAATATGGGATGTTTTATGGTAGTGCCCCAATGCCTTATGGTCTTTATTTGTTAGATCTAAAGACAAATGTTTATAAAGGAAATACCAAAACTATCTTTGGAATTGTTTTCTAGGGAACATAAATGAGAATCACATATCTAGACTCCATAAAGATAGTTATTTGGACTCTTTTGATTTCAAATCAATAGATATCTGTGAATTTTGTTTATTGGGAAAGATGGCTAAGACCCCTTCCATTAGTAACAATGAGAGGGCTAGTGACATATTAGGTTTCATACATACTGATGTGTGTGGACCTTTTAGAACAACCGCTAGAGGTGGGTATCAGTACTTCGTTAACTTCATTGATGACTTCAGTAGTTATGGCTATGTTTATTTAATGAAACATAAGTCAGAAACTCTTGAAAAGTACAAGGAGTTTATGAATGAAGTACATAACCAACTTAGTAAAAGTATTAAGGAACTTCATTCTGATTGAGGTGGAGAATACTTAAACCAAGAGTTTGAGTACCTTCTTAGAGCCCATGGGATTGCATCCCCATGGAATCCACCTAGAACACCTCAGCATAATGGTATCTTAGAAAGAAGGAATCACACATTATTGGATATGGTGCAATTGATGATGAGTTTAGCTGAGCTTCCAACTACCTTTTGGGGGTATTCTCTACAAACTACTGTGTTTACACTAAATTGAGTATCATCTAAATTGGTTCAAAAGACACCATATGGGATTTGGATTGGGAAGCATCCCAAAATGTCTTTTATGAGGATTTGGGGATGTGAAGCTTATGTCGAAAAAATGTTTCTGGAAAAACTTTACCCAAGATGATAAATGTTACTGTCTTTGATATCCCAAAGAAATTGTGGGATACTACTTGTATAATCCATCTGATAACATAGTGTTTGTTGCCAGAGATATTGCATTCCTAGAAAACGAATTTATTTCCAAAGGAACAAGTGGGAGGCAAGTGGAACTCAAAGAGGTTCCAGACCAACAAGAAAAAATTAAAACCATTAGATGTACAAGAGGAACCAAGAGAATCACAAAGTGTTGTGGAATCACAAATTCCTCAAGTAACACTTGAATATTGTAGATCTAATAGGACATGCCTTGAGCCCAAAGATTAGGATATCTTGTAACTCAGGGATGCAGTGGATTGGTCATAGATGATGAACCAATATCCTATGAAAATGATATTTAGGTAATAGAGTCTATGAAATGGCTTGGGGCCATAAGATATGAGATGGAATCCATGTATACCAAAAATGTATGGACTTTGGTGGATCCACTTGTAGGGGTAAAACCATAGGGTGCAAGTGGGTCTTCAAGAAGAAGACCGACATGGATGGAAAAGTTTAAACCTATATAGGTAGATTGGTTGCAAAGGGTTTTAGACAAGTTCAAGGTTTTCACTATGACAAAACCTTTTCCCTAGTGGCCATGGTTAAATTCATCATAATCATGCTTGCTATTTCAACTTATCACGACTATGCGATTTTGCAGATGGATGTTAAAGCTGCATTCCTTAACAAGAATCTTCTTAAGGATGTGTATAAGACACAACCCGAGGGTTTTATCAATCCAAATGATGCAAATAAAGTCTGTAAGATATAAAGGTCAATCTATGGATTGAAGCAAGCATCTCAGAGATGGAATATTTTTTTTGATGAGATAGTTAAAGGGTTCAACTTTATTCAAAATGAAAATGAACCTTATGTGTACAAGAAGGTTAGTGGGAGTATAGTGACATTCCTCATATTGTATGTGGATGACCATTGATGGTGAATGACATCCCTACTTTACAAAAGGTAAAGACATGGCTTGGAAATACATTTTCTATGAAAGAGTACTTGGGAGAAGCATCCTACATCTTGGGAATAAAGATCTACAGAGATAGATCAAGAAGGATTCTTGGACTAAGTCATAGCACTTACATTGACAAACAGTTGAAGCGGTTCAACATGGAGAACTCAAAGAGAGGAAACCTACCAACATTGCATGGAGTTACCATCTCTACTAGTCAATGTCAAATTTCTTATAAAGAAAGGGAGCACATGAGTTTGATTCCATATACCTCAACAATTGGATCAATCATGTACGCAATGTTGTGTACCCATCTAGACATCTCGTATACCTTGAGTGTAACGTCCCCGAATTTGAGGCCTCAAATAAATGATCTTAAAAGGAATGATTTGACTACCCGTATCACCAAGGTACACCTCCTTTTTAGGGAGCACATCACTAAAAAATTCAATAGTTAAGTGTGCTTAGCTTGGAGTAGTACTAGGATGGGTGACCAGTCGGGAAGTTGATCCTGGCTTGTGCATGTGTGAGGAAAAAGCACGGAACTGAGGATAGTGGTGGTTTGTGGGGCTAGTCGTCATCCCTAAAACTCTACTGAAGCCTTGGGTAGTGGGCCCAGTCATTACAAAAGAGCCTTGGGAAGTTGGCCTGGGTGTTATAAATTATATTAGAGCCAATTCCTCTCTAGTAAGTGGGGCCCACATGGCCATGTGGCATGCTAGTATTAAGTCATGCATTCCAGGAAAGTTGGAAAGGGCTATCTGCTGAGACGAGATGGAGCCACCCTTATGCTAGTAGATGTGGATGGGAGCTGGGTGTCCATGGGCCATTCTGGGTATGCACTGAAATGGGGAAGCAATTATCAGGCCTTATAGTTGAGCTTTGACAAGGACGTCAAGAGTCTAAGTGGGGGAGATTGTAACGTCCCAGGATTTGAGGCCTCAGATAAATGATCTTAAAAGGAATGATTGGACAACCCATATCACCAAGGTGCACAACCTTTTCAGGGAGCCCATCACTAAAGAACTCCATAGTTAAGCATGCTCAGCTTGGAGAAGTACTAGGATGGGTGACCAGTCGGGAAGTTGATCCTAGTTTGCACGTGTGTGAGGAAAAAACACGTAGTTAAGGATAGTGGTGGTATGTGGGGCCATTCATCATTCCTTAAACTCCATTGAAGCGTTAGAAAGTGGGCCTAGGTGTTACAACACAATCGAGCTATATTGTGACAACAATGGAGCTATTGTACAAACTAAGAAACCCATATCGCATCAGTGCTAAAAGCATATATAGAGGCGGTTCCATATCATACGAGAGATCATACAATGAGGAGATGAGATTGTAAGGATGTTAAGAGTACATATACATATTCTCATTATGTCCCTGACCGGTTGTTATTGTGTAAGGTTGATAGACAACAATAACACATAAGATCAGAGTGTGAGTTGATTGATGACATAATCTCATTAGTCATTATATGTCAATATCAAACCAAGCACACATATACATGTTGGAGAATAGTGTATCAGACAAACCCACCATGAGACTGACACATGGAAGCCATCATCATGGAAGTCATAGTCATCTCTCACAGTGATGGTGGTGGCTGTAGTTCTTAGACCTAAAATCATTGCACTCATCACATGTTGTTGGGTACACTTTGACATCATCAAACATAGTCCTAAAACATGGGTTGTTATAAAGGTTATGATTGGGTGAATTTGACACATGAGGATAGACTATGAATGATAGAAATGAGATTTGTCCCTCCTATAAGATTTTGATGTCCTAGGCCTCTTGATAAGAGAGAGGGAGAAATGCATGGCCATGCACATCTGAGTCAATATGTGATATTGAGCTTACATATATCTCAGATAGTCTGCTCTGGTTCAAGGAATAAGATTGAATGTTAAAGAGGATGACTACTCCATGCCTTGAGTTCAATCTGGACATCAGTGACAAAGGAACTATACAAACACTGCATCACAATACATAGAATGTAGGTTGAAGTTGTTCTCCAACTTTTCATCTACTTGGGTAGCATTGATGTGAAACTAGGCACCACTCATTTCTTTTAATGTCATAAGTTGTTATGGACATTTACTACCAATGTAATGAGGGACCTTTAGGGTCACACACATAGGTCTTGATCTAGAAGAGGAGTTTCATATTGAATGACAATTGAATTAACTACTAAAGTGTTTAGGTATTTGATTCACACAAGAAACCTAACTGCATTGCCAAACACCCATCTCATGTCATGAGACGATCATATGGAGTGCCAAATGGTCATCTCAAGGGTTGAGATAGCCATTTGGAGTGTCAAACTAATTTGAGTTGAAATTGGCTATGGATTGAACCAATCGGCCCTACTCGGCTCATTAGATGACTGTCTGGGTGAGAGAGACATCCACCTTGCATGGCGAGATGGCCCAATTCAGCTGATAGAAGGTTCTAGATATTTTCAAGTTCATTTTAGTTGCACATTACTTGTTATGCAAGGAATTAATATGTAATATTAATTGGAAACGAATTGCCAATTTCGTGTGCGATTGAGAAATCACTAGATGACCGTCTAGCATGTGAGCCAACTGTCTGGCATGTGAGCCGACCGTCTGGCATGCCAGGCGATCGGTCCAGCTGTCATAGATTGTGAAAGTTCAGAATTGTTGTGAAAATTTAAAATCTTCCAGTCCCTTCCACTCTCACATCGACTGGGAACTTGGACCCAAAGCATGCCTATAAATAGAGGGGTACTGAGGCTTGTTAGAATACAACACAAATAATTAAAAATTAGTTTCTCTAATAAATTTTGTCGTCTCTAGTTGTGGTAACCACGAGAGCCCAAGCAAGTCCTACCTGACTAGGGAGGGACAACAAGGGAGAGAACAACTGAGATCATTTTTGTCAGAGAGCATGTTGGTGACTAGTATGCCAATAGGAGGAACAACTCTTTCTTATCCATTCTAGTAAGATGACAAGGCTTCTAGGCGGTCCGTGTAGACTTTTCTCAAGGTGAGAGGCTATTGTCTGGAGCTTAGGAGGACTTCATCAACCAACAGCCCGTGACGAGAGGAGTTGTTGCAGAAGATGATGTATGAGTCTGTTGTCCATAAAGGAGCAGTCAGACGAGTCCTATTGCAAGTAGGAGTCAGAGTTGTGCAACTACAACAATGAGGATTGTCACTAGACTTACTCTAGGACCAAGTATATCCTCAAAGCCATCCTTTACATCTTATAATTATTGAAGCGATTTGTTGTTTATTGGGAATATGGTAGATAAATTTTTTATTTCGGCTACCTGCGATGTAACCATATTTCCCTTCATTCGACACATTTCCTCATGTTAAAGATGATTGCCAAGGTGAGTGACCTAGCTGAATTATATGTTAGGGAAATAATACGTCTGCATGGTTTCTGAGTTCAATTCTTTCTGGCCGTGATCATGCACTTTAAAATAATGGAAGCAAGTACATAAATGACTTGGTATTAGGTTGAAAATAAGAACAACCTATAAATCATGGACTGATGGCCAATAAGAAAGAACAATCCAGACATTAGAAGACCTGTTGAGAGCATGTGTGCTCGATTAGAGTGGATCATGGGAGCAGTACTTTCCCTTAGCTGAGCTTGCCTATAAAAAAAGCAATAAAACTAGTATCAGGATGCCTCCGTATGAAGCTATTCATGGGAGGTCATTTCGGTCACCACTTCATTGGGATGATGTCAGTGAGAGGACCTTGTTGAGGTTAGAGGAATTACAGTTATATGCTGACAAAGTTTCTTTGATTAAGAAGAGGCCAAAGAGAGCCCAAGATCGACAGAAATTGTATGTTGATGCAAAGTAGTCAGATTTACACTTTAATGTAGGTGACTATGTGTTTCTGAAAATCTGACCCCTCTGAGCTATATATATAATAGAGGGAAATTGAGTCCCTGATATGTGTGTCTGTTTGAGATCCTAGAACAAATTGGGGAAGCTGCCTATCATCTAGCGTTGCCCCCACAATATATTTTGATGCATGATGTGTTCCATATGTCCAATATAAAGTGCTATGTGAAGGATCATAGCCATGTGCTGGGCATTGAGCCTACTGAACTCCAAGGGAGGTTGACATACCATGAGTCACTTGTGAGGGTATTGGATACCAAGGTGAGAGATTTTAGGAATAAAAATATAGAAATGGTAAAAGTTCTTTGGAAGTATCATGGAGAGGATGAAGCCAATGGGAGCTAAAAATGGACATAGAAAAGTATCATCCTGAAATGTTTGCATGATTAGTCGAATGTTGAGGACAAAATTCCTATAAGAGGGGAAGGATGTTATAACCTAGTTCACATGTATTTATATAATTGGAATGCAATTATTTGAATAAAAAGGGCATATTGGAAATTTGTCATGCTTTATTTTGAAAGTGTGGGTTTCTTTTGGAAAATTTCCTTTATTGAGAATTTTGTGGATTCTACTATTTTATTGACACGATAGTAGACATAAGGTAAAAGGAAGATAAGAAAATCCAATATTAAGAAAAAGACAACAGATAATGGCTAATAGGTAATATACTTGTGAGAACTATGTGGAGTTCTCTAGAAAGTGGTATGGGTGACCAATAATGGCTAAATTTCGGTTTCAAATGATTTCTAATAAGAAAAGTATCAAAATAAAGAATATAGAAAGGTAGAGAGAAAAGGATGGTTTTAATGCTTCAAATGTGCCTTATAAGAGGAAGACTTGGATATTAAGAAAAGTACCTTTTCTTTTCGAGTTTCAATCTCAAACTTTACCCACATTTAGATAAAGTCATTATAGACTTTACCTTAAAATTTGGGAGAAAGGAATAACGATGTGAGAGATATGGATTTTAAAAAATCCTTCAAGTGAGAGGATTAAGAAAAATAAGTAGCAAATGTAATGATTCCTTTCAAAACTGAGACTATATTCAAATAACGTATTTTGTAGCATAGATCAGAAGTCGTTGGATTTTTATCCAACCATGGACATGTTGTCTCCTAGCTTGCGGCATATCGGCAAAGAAGGGAGCAGGTGACTAAGATTTCTAAACTAGATTCCTCCCCATTAAATGCACGAGAAAACTTGGAATGTCTTCCATTAGATTTGTGAGAATAGGATGAAACCACCTACCCCAAGTATTCCCTATGTTAGAGGACCCTAGCAATTTTGCCCAATTCACAATCTTTAGAATAACTCAGCCACCATTGTCCAGTATAATAGGGACCTACGATCCTCCTATGAAGCCACAATTTTGTTCACGAGTCTTTGATCGACCCCATGACCCTCTGCCTACCCCCAATTCTTCTCCTATCCTAGATGTTAACTTCTAATTCATCCTTAGACACCATAGGAGGATCGTAGTGGTGTCACCACCCTTCTTGCATGTTGCACTTTTCCCCTCCTTCATGCATTGTAACTTTCTACTACCATCTTCTTCTTTCTATAGCCACCAGTGGTGTCGCCACCCTGCTTCTTTGGGCATTTGATCCCTGGTGACCCACAACTATGGTGGGGACCAGATGTGGCCTCATCAACTTTCCACGGGGATGAGAGACTACTTTGCATGTTGCATTACCCCCATTGGGTTGCCACACTACCCGGCCGCTGGAAATCTCTTACCACATACTTTGTCCCACCCACACAAGCTAGAGGGTGATGGAGATTAGGATCCTAGCTACTCTATCAACATCCAACTTAACCTAGGCCCAATCACACACAAGAACAACGTTGGTGCAAGAAGCAACACACATCCACCAATCACAGGGGGCGCTGGCGCAGGAGGGTGCAGAATTGGGGAGGGTGGCTCCTGACCGTGTGTGTGCCAGGGGAGTGGGATTCACCTGACTAAGATGGTCCATGTGTGCATTGGATGTGAGGGCTCATCATGGTAGCTGGATCTATATCCACGAACTATAAATGCACATGATATGAATGTGATTATCTCACATCTCCATTTTTCCAAATTTTCAACTCAAATATTGAATAATCCATATCAACTAGATCCCTCATACTGAATAGTCAATATTATATATAAAATTGATTGTCATAAAAGGATCTACAACCCTGACATGATTTTATGACATGAATACACTCCCAATTCTCCTATTTTACCAAAAATTCTCTCTTTTGATCTTCTTAACATATTTAAATTCACCATTTTGATAAAATTTGGATCTTTAATTCTTCAAATCAGTAACATGTATGAATTTGGAGCACTAAGCAAGCCTTAATCACTTTTCAATCTCTTTTATTGAACTTAATGCACTACATTTATATGAACTTTAGCCTTAGGACTTTGATCATTTTATAATTTTGATCGCATATTACATTAAATCCTTATATTAACTTGAAATTAGTAAGTTTTGGCACTCTATGACACAAAAATGTATTCTCGATCACTATTGTGCACCTTTATGGTCTATGCTACACCAAATGCATGATTGTGACTCATATAGGTATATATATAACCATGCATCTTATACCTTGATCAAAGGTGGTCTTTAACCCCAATTGTACACCAAATGTTTGAAAATTTTCATACCATGATGGTTAGAGATCCTAATATATAAGTCTCACCCCATGTTTGCTTTTGATGGTGTTTGTTACCCTAATTTGACTATTCTAACCTATGGACTTGAATTGTGGTTCTTTTACCTTAATGATTATGTGGAACCTTTTCTCTTGTATTCCTCTCTCAAATAAGTAAATATTCTATCTCATATCATATCTTTGATGTGGATGTCCGTAATACTTTATATGATGATAACATAATGAACTATGTTGATATATGCATGTTATATGATATCTTAAGTTGAATCTAATGGTACATACACCCTAGGGGACATCCACCCAATTTAGATATGTACTTTTGGTTTCCTAATATTAGTGATATAAGTAATCCCTTATGTTTGGTCCTCATGTCCTGATGAACCCTTAATCTGTTCGCCTTATTATGATTCCTTTGCCCTTGAAATGTACATAAGTGACCTCAATCTTGTAGTGACGATATAAAATATATGGAACCTAGAAATTACTTGAAATTTCCACCCCACCATCATGATGGACCCTAAACCAGTAAAAGATCATCTAATGTACTAAGAAGAAGCTTGAACCTAACTTGACCCAAAATCCTAATAATATAGCAAGCTAAGGTTAATTATGAGAACTAATACATGTATGTAACCTTATTTTTAAAAAGACATTTCTTTTGGATATATAGTCAAGGATGAGTTAGGTTAGGAGTCTCTGAACCAGGTATGAATTGAATAATTATATGACTATGGCTTTATTGGTTGACCTGTTATGCATATGTTTTCTTGTTTACTTGCCCAATATTTCCATGTAGTATTCTAGTATTGTACTTGATGTTTGTCTTGTCGACTTTATAACTTGCAAATATAGTATATAAATCCATTATACAATCCTTGTAGACTTTCTTGTTTACTCAGCGTAAGCACACAAGGGTGGATGCCCTACTAGAGTTGTCAAGATAGGGTGGACCATGTTAGTAAAAGGGTTATCTCTCGGTGATGGCCTTGTAGAAGACGGATAGCCAATCTTGACTAAACCTTGCTGACCGTTTTGATGGGGTGTTAGTGAAAGGCCTGATGATACATGATATTGTTGGTATAATTGGAGTAAAATTACATAAAACATGGTTGCTCATTTTTATATGTTCTTTGTTTATTTTTGTTTGGTTATTGCTGACATCTTTGGAAATTATTCAAAGCTTATATATATGTATCTTTCTACCCTAAACTCAACACTTCATGTGTTGACCCGCTTGTTTCACATATGTTTTAGGTTCAGATATGGCTAGGGCGTTATGTATTGGTAAGCTATATTCAGATGTACTTGTTGTAAAATTCTTAGTGTACATGCATGGACTTGCAAGATTGTACTCTTCAATACGTAACTGGAATCATGTAATGAACAATGCTGCTTAATAATGCTTTTGGATTGTTTATATTATGTTGGTTATTGTATCTTGTTATCTATTCATGTATGCTAATATTTTATGCTTCTACATTCTCGCTCTGATAATACTATGTTACGGCCGGATACCCGGGTCCATTCACCTTTGGCTGTGTAGCCATTAGGAGTGTGGACTTAGGGTAATAAATAGTTTTCTTTGATTTTTATGAATTTCATGTTGCAATATATTGTAGGAAATTTAGATAGTGATTGTGGTTGTTTGTCACAAGCACAAGTCACACAAATCTTCTATTAACTGTTGTGGGATGTTAATCTAGATGTTGCTGGTTAAGTTTGATGTAGTAATGTGTTAAGTGATAATGAAACATATATCCATAGAAAATATAAGAATTTAATTTTTTATGCTTATAGAATTGATTTTATAATGGCATATATGCTTTCACATTCACCATTTAGGTTTACAGTATTAATTCATGGAAGTGGTTCTTCTCCACCCTACACAACATGATTCTAGTTCTTTTATTTCATGGTGGTTTGTATATTATTTTTGATAAGATAGGTGGAGTTGGTCCTTCGATATTGTGAATATGAACTATGCCACCCATTTCTTTTGTCCTTACCATCTTTGTGAGTAAATCCATAAGGAATCTGGTTTATACAAGTGAGAAGTCTTATTATGCTAGTTACACATTACTTAATTTTGAGGATCTTCGAGTTTGGTTGATTTCACCTCATGTTAGAAACATGGATTAAGGAAACCAATATGTACTATCTGACCCCAGACATAAAAGAAGTGATAATCCCATCTAGAATCTATACATATGGTAGTTATACATTAGCTCAGTGTAACATCCCAAAATTTATTTAAAGTAAGATTAGGGTGTTAAAAATAATTTCTCACTAATTAAATTCAAATATATGGACTTCAAGATAAATGAACCCCATTTGTCCTTACTTCTCCATTGGACTCTAAGTGGTTGTAAATGGTAAGACAAATCCATTCGGGGTCCTCAATAATGTTGTTAATGAATATATGCAAAACCTAAATACATTATAGTAATAATTCATCTTGGGTCATAAAGTAGGAAAATGATTATGTAAATATTATTTAGACACTATAAGGGTTCATTGTTTGAAATCTAAATACATATTGACCTTGTCAATGAATGTGCAAATGAGGAGGGGAAATGTTGATGCATTTAAGTCAAGAACGATCCCTATATAGAAATAATGATTAATAGTTGTCCAAAATACAAATCTAATTATCTAGCTCTATTTTAGACTCAAAGATAAGCATATAGTCAAACTTTGAGCTTGGTTTGACCTTATTTGGCCCCTCTAACGATTTTGGGGAGTTTCCAAACACTTAGGACTCTAATTAATGTAATAAATTTGTTTTTGCGTCATGCATGAGTTTCCCCCATTCTATTCGGGCTCTCCGAACCAATACTCATGAAATGGGGTCACCCCCATCGCTCGAAGTCCTGACCTCTGTGGACTTTGTAATGGTCATGAGTTCTTACTCCTTAGGCCAATCTACTCACCTTGAACTTGTTATCTTTGCTGTCTCTCAATCCTGACAGAACCCACCACTATCTTCAGTGCTCAAAGACAAAGATAAGGACCCCAATCACTGTATGACTCATTTCCATTGATACTCCTAACAACACAAAGTTTCTATTTCATCCAAACTCAATATTAGGAGACATCCGTGAACACTTAGCCTACTCTGAACCCTCTGACTATAAAAGGTAGACACTCAAAACCCTCACAAGGACACCACAAAACCATCTGGTTTTCCCCTAATCCATGTAAACTCCATTCATGAACCCTTCCTTCTACCTTCATTTGTTGATGATTTGTCGCTGCCAAGCAACATAGAAGTCCTCTCTGACATAGGGAACCAAGATCAGTGGGGAACTCACTTCTTAGCCCTTTTGTAGGGACCGTCTGGCACTATAGATTGGGCAAGATGATAGGTAATTTGTGTTTCCCTCTATTTTTTATGTGTTTCTTGTTCATCATCTTGCAATAAATTTTTGTAGTCCAAGCCTTCCTTGGCCGTGTTCTAGCATAGTTCACCTTCTCCATGATGTATTGAGCTCACCTATGGTGTTGGTTTTCATCGCAGATGGCTAAGTATTGTTGTCCCTTCGTGGCATCTTGCCTTCCATGTTAGGGTAGAGTTTGTTCACCTACGGTCATCCCTTGTTTCCATCCAGGGAATCTATGAGATCAAGGCCATGACAGAGATAGGGAAATGTGCCTCTAGCCCAATATATGTTTGTGGTAATGAATTTCCTTTCAAAAAGTTTATCTGTTGTTCAAGGATCTCAGGACTTCAATTATCCTCTTGCATGATTCTAGTTTTGCCCCTCTTTGCAAAATCACCATGTGACACATACATGGGATTTTCAATCTTTCCACCTCTCTCATGTTCGACTATGGCACACAACCATGTGGCTTCTGAGCCATGTGGATGCATTCTATTGGCCCAACTAACCATTACTTCCGGATTTTGGATATTAATTGTTTGCATGGACTTTCAATGATTTTCTATTGGCTCATAATTTGCGAAATCATAATAAATATGTACAATGTTAGATTTTATGCAAAATATTGTTTGGAAAGGTGATTGAATAAGGAACACATTTTCATTGGTTATGAACCATAATTTGACTAGATCATCCCATGATTTCCCAAATGACCTAATATTAGAATTAATTTTGAGGTAAGAGGGAAGTTGATGAATAATATAGTAATTTCAAGAGATCTAATGTTATAACTTGGAATTTGTATGTATTTCAACATATATTTTAATGCAAATAATGGATTGGTAAGGATATACTAGAATATTCATGTCTTTCTTGGAAGTTTTGGTTTAGGAATGAAAATTCTCCATATGAAAGGGATTTTGTGTGTTTTACTATTTTCAATAATCCATTGATAATTATTGGCTAAAGGATGAGTGGGAAATTTAGTAATAAAGGATTTTCTACAAGCACAATGGGTGATTAAATATGTAATTGCTTAGAAAATTCTAGAAAAGATATATTGAAGATGACTAATAGGCATCATTCGGTCCTAACTTGCACTCAAAGAAAATATGTATCAAAATAAGGTTGGTTTCCAATTTTGGATAGAAAAGGGAGTTATTTGATGCCTTACGTAAATCAAATAAAGGGAATACTTAGATACAAAGAAAAAGATAATTAACTTTTGTATTTTGACACCAAACCTTGTCCAAACTGATATTTATTATTAAAAGTTTTCCCTTAAAATTTGGGATTATCTATATAAAGGGAGAGAGATATATGAATTAACTAAGTTTTCCCAAAAGTGAAGGAGCTAATGGTTAATGCATTAAATGTCACAGTTTTATTCGGAATAGGAAACCTAGGGCACGACCCATTATGATTGTCTCACGCTTGATGACCTTGACATCATGGATCAAATGCCAGGAGATCATCTTCCACCTTCTTCTAGTTTAGGAAACTATCTTTCACACACATTTATCTCTCTCTCTAGATCACGTGAAACCCTAGAAATACTCCCAATGAATTTGAGAGATGATTCTGAGCTTGGTAACCCATAGTTTTTCCTACTTTGGAAGACTATAATAGCTTTCTCCAAATCACCAATATAATTGATAGCCAACTGATGGGGCTCCAAATGTTG
This sequence comes from Alisma plantago-aquatica, assembly GCA_963693085.1. NCBI lineage: Eukaryota > Viridiplantae > Streptophyta > Magnoliopsida > Alismatales > Alismataceae > Alisma > Alisma plantago-aquatica. The sequence goes on along the minus strand of OY856409.1, from coordinate 716,745,595 downwards.
CACTGAGAAAAACCCTAGAAGAGTAACTCCTAGGTTTAACCAAAAGAAGTGCACTAATTCTCCACTCCACATGAGTGGAAGCCTTATTGTACTTTCGGATCGAATCCAAAGGACAACCTTTTTTAGCAGTCAGATAAATCCAAAAGTTTTAAGGGTAATATTTAACACTGAGAAGTTGATTGATTAATAAAACTAATTTTTTGTTAGTAGCAACAAAGATTAAGAAGTAAATGAATGATAATAAATAGGATAGGGGAATGGGGTTTTGATACCCAAGCATGTGTAATTATCGTAACGAGATCTAACTCTTCAATAGAAGTTGCTAAATAGAGGCTTAGATGATGCACCCTCATGGGATACAGGTCATCCCTTGGCTTAAACTTCATTGGAACCAACCATCCTCGGCACCCAAGTTCCCTATTTATTCCAACTGGACTCTATCACTTACGGCCGACCATGCTCGACACATAGCAAATCGTAGCCCAATCACCTGCCAATCCATTACTAAAACCTCAGGGAGATAATAGGATCATTCTAGTGTTCTAATCACACTCACAACAACCTACATATCCATTATTATAACATATATGCTAAAGCTAGTCATCGATTTGTATGGCAAGGAATTAAGAAGAACGATACTTATTTAGCATAATATTGTAGAGTTTAGATACAATATAGGATAAAATATGGGCTATTAGCGCTAGTCCCCATGCCCCAACAAAAACTTCTACTCACTCATGGCAAGAGACAATATCGAAAACATAGAAAGAACAATGGAGGGGGCCATGGTGCTTGATGCAGAAGACCAATCTCTCCACTGTGGATGTTGCCTCCTCGCTCCTCGCTAGGGTTTTCACAACACAATGTGGCTTCTAATAACCAATTAGAGACCCTTTAGAATAGAAAATAAGGGCTCCCTTTTATAGATGCATTCCTTGTCGTGGAAACCCTAATGTTGAATACTTATGGTCGAAGGAAGTTAATTGCATGGCCCATACTTGGTCCAATAGTTGACTCACGTGGGTTACTCAATGTGGACCTCCCATTCGGTTCTCTACCAGACCAACATGGATTGAACCAGAGTGGACTTGAAACTGGGAGCACGCATCAAAACTAAAGAATCTGAGAGACTCCAAGTAGAGAGTGGCTCAAGTCAGGCAAATGGCAAAGCAGATCTCTAGACTAGGTGGTTGGAAGGTGAATAATGGAAGACTTTCGGGCCCTTCCTTACCCTGAGGCATAACATCATGAGGGCTTGATCGTACATCTTGGAATTATCATACATTTTTGGATGGTTCTATATGAAATACATATAATATGTGTTAAAGTTCAAAAAGGAGAAGATAACTGCATTTAAGTGAGCATAAAGATAAAACTACAAAATAGAAACATAACAACCTTAAAATGTGAGTAAAACAATATGTAAAGATTGGTATAAATATACTCATCACCAACCATTCAACCCCAGACTATATAAGAGGGTATCAATCCTCTTGTGAGACCACAAAGCCCTTCACGAGGCTCTATGTGATTCGATAATCATTCATCTGCCTTCAATTATGATCCAACTCCCTACTCTTTCCCTTGACCTATCTTTGTACCCTACTGAGAGATATCCCCCAATGTTCTCTCTAATCCGGCCATCTCTGAGCCAATAGTTACAATGAGTAGGTATGGCAGAGTGTAGCGAGGAAGGTGTGCCAACAAAAAACTGGGAGCTCAGAGTAAACAATCGTGTTGAATCACCCAAAGGATTACTTCTGAGACTGAGGTTGACGATGACCCTAGAGAAAAGTTCCTCTCTTCCCCTTGACTCGCTTCTAAGAGGTAAGGGTCATTTCCACCTTTTCCTTCTTTTTCTTTCCTGGACACATGAGCACAGACAACTAACATGGAGCAAGCTGATTGGCTCGGTCGTGGCCCCACGACGTGCGCCCTGGACCAGCCAACGACCTATGTGACAAGCTATGATTAGTACACATGGCTTTCATTTGAAAATATTATAATAATTAATTAGTAAGTCCAAGCCTAGCATATATATTTGGTTTTGATGAAAAATTAATTTCCTAACCTAATTCTATCTCAAATTCCAAAAGTACCAAAAGATGAAAACTTTAGTAATGTTTAAACCATAAAAATTCTAATTTCATGGATTTGATGATCATCACTTGATTAAATGAAATTAATGGATAAATTGAAATCTTTGGGATAGAAAGTGTATCTTGGATCTAATCTAGGATTAAAAAATTTAGTATTGCCAAAATTTGTGTTTCTTAAGATGAAAAGTTTTAAAGTGTAATAATTAGGGTTTGGAAATCCTAGCCCTGATGAAACCCTAATTTACCCCCAAAACCCAAATTTAGAGCCCAAGTCAATCCCGGTGAATATTTTGTGAGTATAATCATAATATTTGGATGTTAGGCATTAACTACAGGGTGATTGCCTGATTGATTGAATCTGCTCTTATTACTTTGGTATTAAGTTATCCCTAAGGAAATGTACATGGTTATTCCTACAAATACTTACCTTATCGACTTCCATGGTTTTTTGAAGTTTCCTAATTGAAGTCCTATTATATTGTTGGTTGTTTATTTACTTCCTACAATCTATAATTCCCATATGAGTATCACTTTATATAAACATAACTTGTTCAAGCCCATGATATTATCTCTGAATAAATGTATGCATGGATATTATAAAAATTACCCCTACAGAGTGGGTTGGCCATTGTAATACTCCCAACAAGTGAGTATGATATTATGGATACCCCCATCTAGTGGGTATGAGTACATATTACCCCTAGTGAGTGGGTACATCATTACAATACTCCCAAAGAGAGAGTATGATAGTATGAATACCCCAGCGAGTGGGTATACACAAAGAGTGAATAAATGTGAGTTGAGAAGTTATAACACAATTTGCAAGTTTGATTATGAAATAATATTTTTATTCTATATTGTTTATGTTGTTACACCTAGATATGAATATTTTCCCCCCACATACTCAGTATATTTTGATATGCTAACTGCATTTTCTATCACACCATTTTCGATTAAAATCCAATCTATCTGAAAGATGGACATCTATAATAATGCACCAAAAGAAAAAGATGCTTAAAGTTATCTTGGATGACTATAGATAGTTAGATTTAATTTATATTGCAAACATTATTTTTCCTTTCCATGTAACTCCCTCGAAGAGATTATATCTTCATCTTGTTATCAAGATCCATTCCATTCAAAGAATGTTTAATTATAATTGGTCAATTGCTAAACCTTGATCATGTAAATATGATAATGGACTTTCCCTCTCGGTTCACCTTAATTGGGAATAATGGGGGGAGGGGGTTGTTATATTTGGTATCAGGGACCAAGTTTACCATTTAACCTTTAATAATAAGTAAATTTTAAAGAATTTCATATAGCCAAGGGAATTATTAGGGCATTTTCTAATGGAAATGGTGTCTAGAAGGGACCACGAACTCAGGGGATAGAAAAACTTTCCTCCGCACTACTAGTCATTTTATGGGGACTCCTGGGACACCATACATCCTTCCTGGACAAAGTCAGAAGATTTTTCCCAAAGTAAAATACCTCTAGGTTTTCTTCTCAACTTGTGATTCATCCCTTCTCTACCCCCTGCTTCCCTCACAAAACCCTAGGGACCTGATAATTGCTTCCTATACCATATGGATGAGCATTGGGTCGGGCTATATTGGGTTTTATCTGTCCCAAACCCAAACCCACATTTTAGAGCGGGCCGTGGGCCTAGTTTAGGCCCGAATCAAATTGTAAAATGTCAGCCCATACTCGACCCATATTAGAATGTTGGGTTTCAGGCCAGGTTCGAATTTGCACATATAACATCGAATGATCATACCAAATTTTGCTAGATCTAACTTGATAATGTGAAAACTAAATTAGTATGATATATACTTTGTGATCAACATTTAAATAATATATATACTTTGTGATTTATGCAATCAAAATGTGTATACCTTAGTTGTGTCCCTTGTAGGAATGAAATGGATATTGACAGAACAACAAATCATTTTCTTATACATGTGAATGTATGAGACTTAAAAAATCAAGGGAATCTACAATGTTGTGGATTTTTTCTTCCTCATCCTATATGTATATACATTGAAATGGGTATTGGAAAGTCAAACGATCATTTGTCTCCTACATGTGGGAATATGAGAAAAAAAATGAACAAAATCTACTATGCATTAAGCTAGTCACTTATTTGTTTTTCTTTAATGAACTAATGGCATGACTTTTCCAAGTGTTACATACATAACAAATCAAAATATGGATGTCATATTTTATTCAGTTATTAAAATATACATATCTAAACAACAAAAGGTTTCATTTGTACGAAATTATGAGATCAACATAAAGAAATCAAGTACGTCTATTGCATGCAATTTCCAGGTTTCTTTCAGGTGGCAACATGGTCAGGAAAATCAACCATGTCTTTATGGAACTTATTCCGAAGAAGGATATTATCTCTACTCCTGCGGATTATCACCCTATTTCATGCTGCTCAATACTCTATAAAGTCATTACTAAAATTATGACTAGAAGACTGGCTACTATCATGCCCAAGCTCATCTCCATCGACTAAGGTGCCTTCATACAAGGTAGAAGTATTGAGGACTACTCACTATTAGTTGCTGAATTCACCTTAAATTTCAGCACTCAAAATAGCTTTCAATCTACCTGTGTAAAGCTTGACATTACCAAAGCCTTCGATTCAGTTGGATGGAATTATCTTTGGTGCTTCTTGAGAGGTATGGGTTTCTGTGACACTTGGATACGCCGGGTAAAAGAATGTGTCACTATGCCTTCTTTCTTGATTCTGCTCAATGGGAGTGTTGTTGGGTTCTTTAAGAATGCAAACAACCTTCGTCAGGGTGATCCTTTGTCACCAATTCTCTTTGTCATTGCCATGGAGGGTCTTAGTAGGATGATTGACAAGTCTATGTGTTTAAGGCAAATCAAATCCTACTCGGTAAGGTGAACTAAAGTCCTATCACACCTTTGATTTGTTGATGATGTGCTCATCTTTGTTGAAGGCATAAAGAACAACCTTAATAACTTTAAAAACCTCCTCCTTTCTTTTGGCAAGATGTCAGGAATGAAATACAACCCCGACAAGACACATATCTACCTTTCCAAATCATGCAAGCATAAATCTGAGTTGGTGGATACTCTGGGCATCCAACATGGTCATTGGCCAACTAGATATTTGGGATTCCCCATGGAAGGGGGAAATCCCAAATGTAGACATTTTCATGATTGTCTGGACAAACTTAAGGACATGATGAGAAGATGGCCATGTTCAAAAATTTCCATGGCAGGAAGAATCATCCTTATCAAGCACTGCGCTATGGGATTGATAAACTACTAGTTATGTTAAGGCGAGGTTCCACACTCCGTCCTACATTGCATGGAAATCATGCTCAATGATTTACTTTAGTGCAACCCGGTTCATTCAACCAACTGGTCTTGTCTTGCTTTTCCTAAAGCTAAAGGTGGCCTTGACCTGAAGCTATTGACTAATCTAGCTGATTATCACACAACAAGAAGAGTCAGAAAGTTTCTCTTTGGTGAGTCTGTCTGGAGCTCTTGGATGAGGTTAAGATATGGTGTTGACCTTAGTATCACACCTAGGTATATCAAAGGATACTCAACATATTATAGGAGAATGAATGTTGTATGGCCTAACTTCATCAACCTTGATGATTCGGGCCTATGGGAACTTTTCTAGAAAAAACAAAACAAAGATGATGCTTTTAGGAATCTATGGCCCCCACGTCACCAACCAAAGTGGAGCCTAGCTACATACAAAGCGATCAAATCTATTCTACCTACCATGGAGAAAATTAGTAGATGGTCTCCTAGTGTAGACACCCGATGCTGCCTATGTAAAAATGATAATGAAACAGTAGAATACCTTTTTAGTAGTTGATCCTTTTGGAGATACCTTTGGGGCTGATCTTAACTCAAGTTGAACATCAGATGCTCATATTCATTAGTCTAATGTCTACGCAATATTGATAGGGACAAGAAATATCAAGCTATCTTGGAACTTTGGGTTCTCAGTGCTTGTGTTCATACCCTCTGGTCTGAACGCAGTCGCAGAAAACATGGGGGTAAGGAGGTGCACGCCGTGGACCTCTTCACTACCATTGAAGCAAACATCATGACTCTTTATAATATGGATAAATCTAAGACAACCATCATTCCTTCCAACATGATTAGAAATTGGAATCTATGTTAGTTGTCAAGGTTGTTGCCTTTTTTAGTTAAATGTTTTTGTTTAATGCTCTATAAATTGCACCTTGGTTTTACTTTGTAACTTTACCCCAATTCTTTGGGTTTGGAATATATATACCCAGATTTTCTGATAATGGTTATCTTACTATCAATTCACACAATTAGATTGTTGCCATTGTTTGGATACATATTACATATTGCATCAAAAAATTTGTATATTTTTCTTTCAGGACAAACACATATGTATATGTATGCAATGTACATAAAATATAATATGGGCATTCAGATTTTTGGGCCTAGGTTTACCTAAACCCATACTTGACCGTAATAAAATTTGGGTTTAGGTCCGGCCCATCCATATTATAAATCAGATTTGGGTATGTATCGGGTTATGTGGGCTAGGTCGCGAGTGGGGTCGAGCTGGCCCAACCTAATGCTCATTCCTACTCTACCTTTTTTAGAATTAGGGTTATGAGTATCAGGGTTAAGGCATCCTCCACAAAATTACAATTAATGCATGTAATCAAGATGTTATGGACATAAATTTATGATGTTTTATAGTTAAAAATTTAGATTAATTTATTATGTGAAACATCATGGCCCACACCAAGACCTCTGCTGTCCTGATGACACACCCCGGGACCAACTAGAGGGAAAGTTCTTTATGGAAAAGAGGATGTCCTCAGAGAAGAGGAGGAGACCCATGGAAGGTGAGTTTTCTAAAAAGAAGAAGAGGTCAGACGAGGCCTCTACCAAGAGAGGTCCCAAGCATGAAGTCATCCCCTTTGTGATCCCAAATGCAGAAGATGGTCTTGACCCTAAAGTGAACCCATGATGGAAGATTAACCTAAGGGTGAAGGTAACCTTGATGCTAGTGGCCCTGGCTCTGTTGGGCAGGTCATGATATAGACCCCTAAGATGCTCTGGCTAGAGTAGCAAAAGAAGCTCACTGAGGCCATTAGTGCCCTATCCCTCAAAGACATCACCAGAGATGAGAATGGTGAAACCCTACTTATCCTACCTCATCATGGAGCCACCATCCCCGACTTCATCAAGATAAACATAGAGAAGTTATGGGATGAAGACAAGACTGAAGTCGTCAACAAGGTAGATGCCTGGATCGTAGCTATGGAGAATGGCTTTTGCACCCTGGAGGTGCAATCCAACAAGAAGGTGCTTTTCACCTCTTACCTTTTTGAAGGAGCAATAAATATATGATGGGAAAACTACATTGTTTTTCACCAGTATCTCAATGAGGATCCGATGTCCTAGGTAGATTTTCACACCATCTTCTCCATAAAATATATTCCAAACTCTACCAAGAAGGAAAAGGAGAAGCATTTCATGATGCACTATCAGAGCAACATGTTAGTGGTGAACTATGCTAAGAAATTATGTCTATTATAGAACTTTGCCTACATGACAACTGAGGATAAGTGAGTGGAGCACTTTGTTGAGTGTCTGCACCCTCAGCTAAAACTACATGTGATGGCTAGTAAACCTTCAAACTTTACTGAGGCCCTCAACTTCACCTTAGACATGAAAAGGGCCATCATGCATGCCAGAACCTGCCCAAAGGATATGTAGGTTTCACAGAAGGCTCTTCTGCCCAATGAAATGATAATAGAAAGACATAAGGTCATAACAATGGTAAGGGTGGGAATGGAGGGAAGTGAATACCTTTCCAGGGGAATCATCACCCTAAGTATCACACGTACAAGAAGAGGCACCCTAGAAAATGTTTCTCTGAGAAGCGAGTGTGTTTTTGCTATTGAGAAGAGGGACACTTCATATCGAACTATCCTCTCCCTGACCCTCAGGTTCCAGGCCTAGTGGCAGCCCAATGAGTAGCTGTAACACCACAAGGGGTATAGCCCTAGTTTCTGGAGAGCCCTGACATGCCTGAGTTTTTTCCATTGATAATGAGGAAGCTTAGGCCAATGCCAACCAACTCATAGAAGGTAACCATCTATAGAAATTTGTTTTCTATCTTTTACCACGAAATGCATAATATCTTTGAATGACACCAATAAAATGTAGGACTGCTTGATATCATGTGACATGTGGTTAATGCTTTATTTGACTCTAGTTCTACTAATACTTTCATCTTGCAAAATCTCATAACTATGCTTTGTTTGGATTTATGGACTTAGGATACATTTTGGAAGTCACCGTTCATAGTGGTTGTATCTTCTCATCCCTTTTACAAACACTAGTCATTCCTATAAAATATATGAAACAATGTACTCACAACCGACTTTATCCTGCTTGATGTGGATTATTTTAATCTTATTATAGGAATGGATTGGCTTTATAACTATAGTGAAAAATTATACTGTAGGGAAAATAAAATAAAGATTGAGAAGCCAGGTCACCCACCCTTTACCATTAGAGGTAGGAAAGATACCTCCGCCAGTTTGTATGTGTTAGTCATGAAAGTGGAATGGGTGGTATCTAAAGGTTGTTCCTAGCTGTAGTGACTAAAATAGAGCAGAAGGTGCAACCCTTAGAGGAAATAGAGATTGTCAAGGACTATGTTGATGTGGTCTCGGAAAGATTTGTCAGGCATACCTTCAGATAGAGAAGTGGATTTCTCAATAGAGATAGCTCATGGGACAAACCCAATTTCCAAGGCACATTACAAGATGGCTCCCATCAAATTGCTTGAGTTGAAGAAGAAAATGTAGGAACTCCTAGATAAGGGCTTATATCGACCCGTCACATCCCCATGGGGAGCATCGGTCCTCTTTGTGAAGAAGAAGGATGAACCACTATGCATATGCATAACTACATACTGATAAACCAGACACTTTTAAGAATAAGTATCCCCTACTCTAGATAGTTGACCTATTTGAGTAGCTCAAAACTGCATGAGTTTTCTCAATTCTTGACATGTGATCCAAATACCACATGTTGCGAGTTAAGAGTGAAGATCTCAAAAAACATTTTTTGAATTGGCTATGACCACTATGAGTTTTTAGTTATGCCTTTAGGTTGTCCAACGGTCCTAGTGTGTTCATGAATGTCATGAATAGTGTGTTCCAGCCCTTCCATGACAACTTTTCCATAGTGTTCATAGATGACATCCTAGTCTACTCCGATGACCTAGAACAACACTATAAGCACCTATGCAAGGTCCTTGATATCCTGAGAAAGAAGAAGTTCCATGGGAATTTATCAAAATGTGAGTTTTGGATAGAACATGTTACGTTCCCCATGGACATCATATCTGGAGGAACCATATCAGTGGACCCTACCAAAGTAGCGGTCATTCAAGAATTGGAAACACCAAAAACTCGTCTGAGATTTGCAGTTTCCTTGGACTGGCCAGGTTTTACTGACAATTCATCAACAATTTCTCAAGGCTTCTTTGCCCCTCACCATGCTCACCTGGAAGGATGAGAAGTTTGTTTGGTTCCATATGTGCAAAACATGATTCCATGAGTTAAAGGATAAGTTTACCTATGTTCTGAACATACCTGACAGTTTCATCATCTTCTCTAACACATCAAAGATGGGCTTAGGATGTGTCAAAATTGTCCATGCTTTAAAGATTCAACGAAATTATCTGTATGGGATTACTTTTGACATCTTCACCAACCATAAGAACCTGAAGTACATGTTGACTTAGGAGAACCTAAACGTGTAATAAATAGCATTGGATGGAATATATGAAGGATTTCAATTTCACCATAGCCTACCATCTTGGTAAGGCCAATGTGGTAGCAAATGCCCTTTGTTTCAAATGTCTCTACTGTGCAACTGGTTTGGTTAACTAGTGGAAGAGATTGGAAGACTTTTCTAGATGGACTCTATAGCCTTTGGTAGATAGAATCTGCCTGGACAACATCCAAATCAAGCCAGATTTGTTGATCGAGCTTATAGCAGCCCATTTAGTTAGCCCAAAGCTAGAGAAGATGAAGGGCTTGATGGTGAATCCTCAAATGCACCTCTTGGTGGGTGTGGATGTTGGAATCTGATATAAAAGTCATATTTGGGTTCTCGATGATTCACCTTTTACGGCTTGCATCCTGCAAGAGGCCCATGGATCGAAGTACATGATACACCCCGACACCACTAAGATGTTCAAAGACCTACATCGGTACTTTTAGTGATCAGGAATGAAGCAAGACATAACCTTATATGTGGCTAGTTGTCTTACATGACAAATGGTGAAGGTTGAGCACCAGGGACCCAGTGGATCACTGTAATAAATTGAAATACCTAAGTGGAAATGGGACCAGATCACCATGGATTTTGTAGTGGGTCTTCCCAAGACAAGAAAAGGACATGATGCTATATGGGTCATGGTAGACTGCCTAACCAAGTCAGCACACTTCCTTAGCCATAAGGCTACTACTAAGGTGTTAGACTTAGTTTAGCTTTACATTATAGAGATAATCTATTTGCATGGTCTCTGAGTTGGATCATCTCTGATCGTGACCTTAAGTTCACCTCCAAGTTGTGGAAACAAGTCCATGAGGAGCTCGTTACAAGGCTGAAGTTCAGCACGACCTATCATCCCCAGACTGGTGGTTAGTCAAAACATATGATCCAAACCTTAAAAGATTTGTTGAGAGCATGTGTACTAGATTGGGGTGGATCGTGGGCACAATAAATAGCCTTAGCGGAGTTTTTCTACAACATTAGTTACCAAGCCAATATTAGGATGCTTTGTTTGAAGCTCTTTATGGGAGGTTGTATCAGTCACCGCTCCATTGGGATGATGTCGATGAGAGGACCTTTCTCATGTTAGAGGAACTATAGTTATATGCCAATAAATCTGCTTTGATCAAGAAGAGGTTAAAGAAAATTGAGGATCGATAGAAGTCGTATGTTGATACAAAGAAGATAGATTCACACTTTACTATAGGTGATCATGTGTTTCTAAAAATCTGACCCTCTGAGCCATAGCTAAAAATAGAGGAAAATTGAGTCCCCAATATGGGAGTCCATTTGAGGTTCTGGAATAGATTGGTGAGGTAGCTTATTTCGTATATCTTTACTGCCACAGTACAACATCATGCATGATGTTTTCCATGTGTCCAATCTAAAGTTCTCTGTGATGAATCCTACCCATGTGTTGAACATCAAAACTATAGAGATCTAAGGAAGGTTGTCATACCCTGAGTCACCTATGAGGATCTTGGACTCTAAGGTGAAGAAATAAAAGGATTGAGATAGTAAAGGTTTATTGGAAGCACCATGGTGAGGATGAAGCCACATGGGAGATAAAAACGGACTTGAAAAAGTCTCACCCCCAATTTTTTGGATGACTAGTTGAATTTTGAGGGAAAAAATCTTATAAGAGAGGAAGGATGTTATTACTTGGAATTTTGTATGTATTTATACATATATTTGAATGAAAATAATGGATAGTTAAGAATATACTAGAAAGATTCATGTCTTGTTTTCAAGTTTAGGTTTGAGAATGCAAATTTTCGATATGAAAGGGATTTCATGTGTTTTACTATTTTCAATAATTCATTAATAAATATTGGCTAAAGAAAGAGTGGTAGATGTATTAACAAATGATTTTCTAAAAGTAAAGGACAATGGGTGATTAAATATGGATTTTTTTAGAAAATTCTAGAAAAGATACATTGAATATGACTAATAGACACACTTAGGTCCTAACTTGCACTCAAAGAAAATATGTACAAAGATTGCTTGCCAAGTTTGGATGGAAAAAGGGTTATTTGATGCCTTAAGTAAATCAAATAAAGGGAATACTTAGTGACAAAGAAAAAGGTAATTACTTTCATATTTTGGCACCAAATCCTGACCAAAATGAAATTTAGTTATTAAAGCTTTCCCTTAAAATTTGGGATTAGTTGGATGAAGGGAGAGAGATATATGAATTAACTAAGTTCTCCCTAAAGTGAAAGAGATAATTGTTAATGTATTAAATGTCACAATTCTATTCACATAGGAAAGCTCAGGCCCTACCCATGATTATTTTCGCATGACTAATGACCCTAGGATTGTCGATCAAAGGCCAGAAGATCCTCTCCCACCTTTTACTAGTTTAGGAAACTAGCTAAAAGGATCTTCATTAACTCATTCACACCTGTCTCTCTCTCCATTTCATGCAGAAGCCTGGAAATACTCCCAATGAATTTTGGAGATGATTTTGAGCTTTTTAACCCCTAGTTTTACCTGCTTTGGAAAACTATAATAGCTTTCCCCAAATCACCAACCCAATTTATACCCAACCCTTAAAACCTAAAGTATATAAGTGGGTAGTAATCACCTTGCGAGACCACAAATTCCAATGTGAGGCTCTATGCAACTCAACAATCACTCCCATGTCTCCAATTCTGATCCAACTCCCTACTCTCTCCCTCAACCCATTTCATTACCCCACCAAGAGATCTCCCATACCGTTCTCTCTGGTATAGCCATCTCTGAGCCAATTTTAACCATGAGCATGTTCAATAGAGCGTCCTGAGGAAGATGGCACCCTTGATTACTGATTAGAAAGTTGGGAGCTCAGAGTCAACACTCATGTTGACTCGCCAAGATGATTTCTCATGAGACTGAGGTTTATGATTACCTTGGATGAAAGTTCCTCTCTGCCCTCGTCCTGCATCTGAGAGGTAAGGGTCATTTCACATGGCCATGTTGACTCGCCAAGATGATTTCTCATGAGACTGAGATTGACGATGACCTTGGATGAAAGTTCCACTCTAACCTTGACCTACATCTGAGAGGTAAGGGTCATTTCACATGGCCATGTGAGTGTGGGACACTGACATGGTGTGAGCCGATTGGCTTAATAGTGACCCCGCTACACGTGCCCTGGACCAGTCAGCCACCTATGTGGCAGGCTATGATTCATCCATGGGGTTTTAATTTGCAAAAATTCTAATAATAAATTGGTAAGTCCAAACCTATAATATATATGGTTTTTATCAAAAAAATGTAAATAATATAAAAAATTAGTTTCATGACCTAATTTTATCTCAAATTCCAAAAGTACCTAAAGGTAAAAACTTTACTAATGTTTGAATCAGGAAAACCCTAATTTCATGGATTTGATGATCATCACTTGATTAAATGAAATTAATGGATAATTTTTAATCTTTGTATAAAAAGAGTATCTTGGATATAATCTAGGATGAAGAAAATGCAATGTTTCCAAAATTAGGGTTTTCTAGGTAGAAAATCGTCAAAGCATAATAATTGGGGTTTCATCATTGGGACTGACATGGGCTCTAAGTTTGGGTTTTAGGATCAAATTAGGGATTATGAAGCCTAACCCTAATTAAGCCCTAATTTGACCCCAAAACCCTAACTTAGAGCCCAATCCAATTACAATGAATATTTTGTGAACATAATAGTAATGTTTGGGTGTTATGCATTAATTACATGGTGATTGCTTATAAGATGCTCGATAAGGCATGAGTTCCGGTATTGATTGAGTATCACTATATATAAACATAACTTGCTCAAGTCCAAGATATTATCTCTAAATAAATGCATGCTTGGAAATTATAGAAATTACCCCCAGTGAGTGGGTTGGCCATTGAAATACTCCCTATGAGTAAGTATGATATTATGAAATACCCCTAGTAAGTGGGTACGAGTAGATACTCAATCAATAAGGAAATCACCATGTAATTATGAATACCCCAAGAAAGTGGGTACATCATTACAATACTTCCAGCAAGCTATGATGGCACAAACACCCCAACGAGTGGGTACACACAGAGATTGAATAAAAGTGGGTTGAGAAGTTATAACACAATTGCAAGTTCAAATATGAAATTATATTTTGCTGCTACGGTTGTTTATGTTTTTACACCTAGATGCAAATGTTTTGTTTCCCCCAGGTACTTAGTATATTTCAATATGATGACCGCTTTTTATTTCACACCATTTTAGGTTAAACTGTAATAAATCTGAAAGATGGAAATCCAGAAGAAGGCACCAAATGGAAAAGATGCTTAAATTTATCCTAGAGGATTATAGATAGTTAGATTTAATTTATGTTGCAAACATTAGGTTTCCTTTCCATCGAACTCCCTCGAGTTGGTTCTATCTTCATATTGTTATCAAACTCATTTCCATTCAAAGAATTTTATTATTATTATTGGTTAATTGCTAAATCTTGATCCTATAAATATGATAATGGCCCTCGCCATCTCAGTCTACCTTTGTTTGGGATAATATGGGGAGGTGATTGTTACATATCATGTTTCGTAAACCTCAAAGAGAAGAATTAGGAGTGGCTACAAGATTAGGTAAGAGGGTCCATGCACTTTGGGTATTATGTATTGGGTTTAATTGCCTTATGATTATTATGATGATCAAGATGAATTGTATGCATAGTAATGTATTTGAAATTAAATCTTAACTACAAGAAAGATCCCCTAAACTTATTAATTAATTTTTTATGCTTAAATAGTATTCCAATAATTCATGTCATGTTCATGTGGAATCAGTTCATGTTAATTCTTTCAAGTTTATGATGATCATGTAATAGTTTATATTATTTTGTCCTCATCGTGTAAATGTTGAGAACTTAGGATTTATGAGTTTAAGTGAAACACTATTTGATCCTAAGAGCCTTATGAGCACTCTTGGTGCATAAGATTATAGGACACTATAATCAACCAACAAGATTAAGTTATGTGAATCCAAATCTACTATTTAATTGGATTCATATTTTTGCCTATGAACAAGTTATTTTATTATTTAATAATAATCAATGCCACTCACTCTAACATAGTTTTCATTGCATGCATGGATGGGGTCGTAATGTCCGCAAGTACATAGACACTTACAAGATAGATCAATATGAAGATAAGCCTAAGGAATATCTCAAGGTTTATCCCGGTGGGGTGCCATCTACCTAGATGATCCAAACATGTAGATTTGAGTTTCTTCAAGTTCAAAGTCTTATTTAGATGTTAGATGATATATTCAAGAAGTCAATTGTACTAGATTTTCTTTGAAAAATGTCTGAATCGGATCAAAAAAAATTCCTGATAAAAAAATGTATGAATCAATATCAATATTAATACATCATGATTGATTACTTTATTTGCAATGTTTATTATTCTTGTTACATCCCTTTGAGCAAAAGTCTCTCATGTTATAAAAAACACAGGGGTTGCTTACGTTGATACACGTATGCTTAAAGGGAGTGTCACACTCAGTTTGAGGATTTTCATGTTTCTTTAATTTTACCCTACAGTTAGCTATAAGACCCAACTCAAATATACATATTATTCTCAAGGACCCTTTATACCTTCACACCTACAACTTAGGCCTTGGTTTCAAATTGCACGATTAAGAAATAGTGAATGTCAACAAATGAGATCTTGATCTTGGATTTTGAGATACATGGATGTATATGGGGTTGTACATGATGATGAGGACATGGTGTTGGACAATTTTCTATTTTTACCATTTTTAGAAAGTATCATTTACTTTAGATGAATATTTTTTTTTCTTATATGAGAATGAAGGCATGGTGTTGATCGTATTTGACATATCAATAACATAAGGTATAGGAGGTATGTGACTCATGTATATTGATTTTACTTAGTGTGTACCATAATACATGCATTTAATGATGAAGAGTGTCAGGTACAAGATCATGAAGCTATTGCAACTAAAATCAAATAAGTGTAACTTTAAGTATATTACAATAACTAAAAATTACAAAATACATGGATCTTATGTAAACCAACACATGGTATCGATATAATTTTAAGAATAGTTATGAAAATGTATACATACAAGGGTATAAATATTAGGAGTATGCCGACTATTTGTGAGTGAAAATGAGGTAGTTCTGAGGCAAGGAATGTAATGAGATATGATCAAGGCCAACGTGTCCCTATCTAGACTGCATTGAACTTAAGGTGGGGCCAATTTGTCATGGTATAGAAAGCATCATCCCTAAAAGTTCAAACTTGTAAATTTTTAAGAAAATTATTTGTATTAGGTAGTATATAAATAAGCTTTTGTATTTCAATTTTATGCAAAAAGGATAAGCTACCTTTTTTAAGAGAGTTTGTAATCAGATCACTTACATTTCAAGAATTGTCACACAAATATTATCCCTTTTCAACAGCCTCTCCCCACATATACATTATCACAATTCTCTTAAAATACCATAAAACCACTTTTACTTCCCTCCCTTACCAAATACCATCTACTACAAAACCCAATACACAAGCTTCCTATATCTCATTACTAAAATGAATAATGAGCAAGGACCTCCCTCCTCTTTTGATACCTTGTTTCTTGGTCATACTAAGGTCCTATATTCCCTCATTCTATGTGTCTTTCTTGTCACCCTTGTTTCTATCCACCATGTATTGCTCATTAATCTTCCATGAATCTGTATATCTAGTCACTAAGGCACCTATACATTGTCCCTTCTCCTAGAATTACTTCATTAAAAGAAAAATTAATGGAATACATTGGCCCTTCTCCTCATCCTCTCCCAATAGTATCATGTCAATTTGTTGTCTTGATGATTCCAAACTAGACAAAAAAATAGAAACAAAGATAATTCTATATCTTCTGCACTTTCACATATCCATTCCTCACCTCCCTACTACCTCCTCTTAAACAACCATCACTCTTTGTCTAAAATATGTCATCTAAAATTTAGGCAAAATGAACATCAATTGTATTTCTTTGTTTTATTTCTCCATATAGTATGACACACAGGAATTTTAAGTGGTCATGGATATGTTATGGATTACATTAAGTAATTGGCTTGAATGGTAAATATTGACATATGAGAAAATAGATGGCCTGATACTTATTTTGTTAATGGGGAAGTTTGGGACTACAAATCAGATAAATAATTATATAATGCTCCTAGAATGTGATTAATACACCATGTTTAGATACATAAATTGTTAGAAGCTAATACTCTGAATAGAAAATTGCATTTTCTCTTAGATAATGAAAGGCATATATATATTCAGTTAATTGTTCACAAAATATATTAAACATGTGTGGGAGTCCATAAAATAACAATGTTTCATATCTTCTCCAAAAATAAGTTGGAAGAATAAATTAAGAGCATATGATGTGTCATATTCATTCATGAATAGTGGTTGTTTAAAACATTGTCTTGAGTCTATAATAGAAGGTGTGCAGGATAATGTGAATGATATCAATGATCACACAATAAATGATCAATCAAATCACAATGAAAATGATATTATTAATCATATAACAATTCTTTTCAAAATCTTCTCAATCAATATCCATCCAATGTAGACATATATCCATATAACTTGCACCTATACATTTTCTAGAATTGGTTTGCAATACAACATTCCATCCTCATTCAAATTTGATCATGACTATCTTGTAGTAAAAAATCCTAATCTAGGTGAATCATCCTATCCGGATGGTGACGTGACCTAATCATGGTAATCAATTACTCCTTGATTACTAAAACCACACCATAAGTTTTGTGCAACACTATCCCAAATTACTAATTGTATGAAACAAAAAAGGCAAAGTCAAAATATTAAAATAATTCATGAGATTATGTATTCATCAACTCAAAGGGGCCAACATATTTCTTTCAAGCATTATTAGTTCACAAAGGATGTTTAATTGATCTTTCCATATATAAATTTACAACATTTACAGAGTTAATCAGTTTTGTCTTATCAATTGCTAGTTGGGCATACAAAATTTCATGCTACAAAGAAACACAAAATGCACACAAGGAAATTACATGACCCCAATACATGAAGATCTAGATCACAACCATCACAAGACTGCAAGAAAGGAAAGCTAAAGTGGTTTCCTATCAATTTGTATAATAGGTCATGATTGTTGCAATAAATTAGATTGTCTTAAGGGGGGTTCTTTATGAAATGGGTGTTGCCTATTCTAATGGACTTATATAAAAATTCATGCTTTGTTGTTACTAAGAATGCTTATAGTAATAGGTAGTACTCAGACTAGATTGCTCGATGTAGTATTAGACCTATTTCATAGGTCATTAGCCATTGTAATAGATATCACTTGTACAACAAACATTTCCTTCTTAGTGTTATACTTATTACAATAGGTCATTAACCATTGTATTTTTTTACCATGAAAATGTCTTAAAAAATAATCAAAGCACCACTTTTGACTATCCAATTTGATAAATTTGTAGTATTTTAAAATACACATGAAAACACATATTTTAAATGCCATATAAAATCCGAAAATTGCACAATATTTTCTTTAGATGCAATGGATTTTATATAGTCATCCATACAAGGATGCAATCATACAAATAAGTAACATAGATACCATGTAGTTAATTATGTAGTGAGAACACGCTATAGAGTGATGAAATCAGATTACATAAAAAATATATAAATATTTTAGTAGACCAATGTCTATTAAAGAATAAGTTTTGTCCCATTCTTGTCAAAGCTTTTCAAACTATTCTTGGTTGTAGCAACGACCACTACACTTCAGATAATACTGCAAATTATATGTTATATGTATCAATATATTATTAATTATATGATATATTTTACTATTTAAACAAAATAAATGTATATAAAAATTCTAGATTACATCTATAGAAATATCGGTCTCTCGCCTTCTAAATGTCTTTCATGCATTTTATCACATAATACCCACAATAAGTAATGGCCATTTACTTAGACAATATCTAAAATGGATATAAGAGAAATAGAAACAAGTATCATGAGTTATATAAAAATATATTTATATGGAAAAAGAGGTTATTGATAACATCGAATTTTGTGGATGTTACATGCCTTTTTTATCCTTTATTCCTTGATTAGTATAGGCTTATGTAAATATTTCATTATTTATCTTTATCATTTCCCTCTTTGTCTTAAATAAGTACTAACTAGTCATTTTCTTATAGGAATATCACCGATCCCCAACTAGGTAGTCATACCATCAGTAGATGGCACTCACTGCCCAGAACCAAGGGAATCTTTCATGTACAGACCAACCATCGATAACTGCCTAGTAATGGTCTCATCACTTGACAATCGAGGGCTCGCGTGTGGGCACCAATCAAAGGATAAAAAAATGACTCATCCACAAGATTTTAAATTGATGGTATTGCTAGATTAATTAATCCAAGGATTTCCTCCAAACTTCACCTTTTGATGGCTTAACGGGGAATCGCCAACCAATCTCTTGATTGTTGGCTTCAAAAACCAAGGGATTAGAATAACCTCATCTTCTAAAGGACTTCCAATTGGCCTCATTTACCGATGTCTTTGCAAGGTTTACACATAATGAAATTTTGTCTGCCAATGTCTTCCAACAATTTTAGTAGAGAGGTGCCTTCTGATGGCTCGATTGGACCCCGTCTACTGAAGGTTGTCCTACATGTTGCTGCAACAAATGACCATTAAGCATATCCCAAGTTATTTTCTAGTTGATCTTGGAGCACAAGTAAAGTCTAATTACACGCACCTCAAGCACCACACTAGTTCCTACAAATAGGGACCCCATACTATGTGAAGAGGCACTTGGCCCTAGGATGACGAAGTGTTGCCCAAATATCGACCTTCCAGCATCTTTAAGAGAACAAGGATGAGTGTTTGAGTACTTCCTTAAATCTCCAGTGATCAAGGATGAGATTCCAAGGTCTCCCACTTTGACATCTTACATTCATCAACTACGGAGACTCTATTCGCGTGAAGTAGGAAGATTGGATCTACTGCCATAGCCAACATCACCCTCATATTGAAGAAGGAGGTCTTCATCAAGAATCAATACCCTCTTGTGGTTACTTTTTTTATGTTTCCTTCCTTCTTCCCCATCTTGTTCATCTCCCTTAATCCATCCATCTTGATAATTGTCTAACAAATCTTTCTCTTGTGCTAAAGCTTGACAAAGAGAAAAATCTTGTCCTGAATTAGGAAAAATGCCATTTCATGGTGCAAGAGGGGATTGTTCTGAGACACAAAGTGTCAGAGAGAGGAATTGAGGTCAACTTCAAAAAATTCAAAGTTATATTAAAACTATCACCTCCCAAGTATATCACGGGATTAAGAAGCTTTCTCATACATGTTGGCTACTACAAATATTTATAAAAGACTTATCCTAGACCTTGAAGCCCTGGTCAAGTATCCTAGTGAAAGAAGTTGTCTTTGTTTTCAATGAGAATTTCCTAAAAGCCTTCAACACATTGAAGAATGCTCTTACTACTACACCAATTATCCAGTAACTAGATTGGTATATCCTATTTATGTTAAATGTGCAACACAAATGATTATGTCATGGGTTATATTTTGGGGGAAAATAAAGACAAGAAAACATTATTTCATATATTATGCAAGAAAGACCCATATGAGGCCCAAGTCAACTACTTCACTACCACTAAGAAAGAAATATTGATGATAGTTTACACTTTTGACAAATTTTGATCACACATGATAGGTTCCAAGGTTGTTGTGTATATGGACCATGGAGTCATTAAGTACACAAAGACAAGGCTATTAAGCTGGGAACTCACTTTACAAAAATTGGATCATGAAATTGTAGATAAGAAAGGATTGAAAAATGTGGTAGCAAACCATATATGTAGGATCAATTTGGGGGAGGATAACTCCATACCTATAAATGACAACTACCTACATGAAGCTCTAATGATGGCCAAAATTGTAGATCATGTCGTGCCATGGTATGCCAACATATGTAATTGCCTAGCTTGTCAGAAGTTGCCTCTAGACATCACCTATAATGAGAAGAAGAAACTCTTTTCTGAGATGAAGAATTACTATTGGGATGACACCTTGTTATTTGGGAAGTGGTCTGACAATCTCTATAGGAGGTGCATATTTGAGGAAGAGGTGCCCCAAATCCTATATGAATGCCATTATTCACCTTACCATGGGCATTTAAGTAGTAACATGACTACTAAGATGATACTTCAGTTAGGATTTTATTAGCCAACCTTGTTTAAGGATTCTCAAGAATATGTAAAGTGTTATAATAAATGCCATAGGATAGAAAACATATCTAGGAGGGACTATATGCCTCTATCTAACTGTATTGAAGTGATAATTTTTATGTATGGGGGGTCGATTACATGGGACATTTTTCCTCATCATGTGATGACTAGTACATACCGATTGGGATTGATTATGCATCCAAGTGGGTGGAATCCACAACAACCCCTACATGTAATTCAAAGCCATGATGAGGCTATTTGAAAAGAATATCTTTCAAAGATATAGGGTCCCCATGACTATCATTAGTGACGTAATTGGATCTCACTTTGTGAAAAAACAATTTCAAGTGCTCCTAAAGAAGTGTACATTAAAACATAAGGTCACCACCCCATAACACCCTCAAAATGTAGGGCAAGTTAATGTATATAATTCCTATATTAAATAAAATTTGGAAAAGACTATGGGAAGAACAAGAAAAGATCAGGCTATGGACCTGGATGATGCCTTATAGGCATACCATACTAGTTACAAGACTCCCATATGTACCACTTCCTATAGGTTGATATATGGAAAAGAATGCCATCTTCTATTCTATATCACAAAGCATTCAGGGAAATCAAGTTCCTCAACATGGATAAGACATGGAGTGCAAGAAGAGATTCTTGTAAGTTCATGAGCCTAAGGAGTTAAGGTTGTATGAATATAAAAATCCCTACATCTACAAGCAAAGGACAAAGGTGTGGCATGAGGCACACCTGAAGAGAAAAGATGTAAATGAAGGAGACAAGGTCCTCCTATATAATTCTACCATCAGGATATTCCTAAGATTAAGGTGGTCAGGCCCATTTATAGTAATGAATATATATCCATCAAGAATAATGGAACTATTTAGTGAGAAGTCTAGAACATTTCTAGTCAACAAACATAGGGTGAAAAGATACTATGAAGATGAGGCATTCATCTTAATAACCAAGATGTAGCTTGTGGAACCAACACCATCCCAACCTTAAGGATCACAATGAAAATCAAGTTAAAGATTATAAATTAGCACTTCTGGGAGGAAACCTAAGGTTTTCTAAATCCCTTTTGCAACTTTAATTTTTGGTTTTGGTAACATGATCTTTATTTGCAATCATGTTATGTTCTAATTTCTCCTTACCTTGTAACCTTGTTTGTTAGTTTAAAGAAATTTTAACGTGCTAGTTTTAGTGTATAAGAATAAAATATAGTCAATGAAATTGGATTGAACTTACTAATTTCAAGATCATTTAAGAGAATTAATCAACAAAGCTTCCTTTGGATAACCACAAAGAGAAACCATTAATTTTGAATAACCAAAACTTCATGTAGTTGTCACAATGCTAAATCTCTAGTTTCTATAAGGCTGATCTGCCATGCATATTCACCATGGAATAAGGAATAACATAACCATCAGTTTATACAACCTAATAAACCATTGCAAGGACTCATCTGGTAAAACTGTTAAAAGATGAAACTCAATCTAACCAATGGTCTTTGCCATTGGAAGGATATGGACCAAGTTTTTATTTCCTTCTAAAAGCTGACTAGCCTCCAAAATGCATCATGGTTCATTTTTGTTGGTTTCCTGGACCACACTAAAACCTTTGAAAGGCGAATCCTATCATTCCATCAGAAAAAAAAATTCCAAACTCTCAGAAGAAATTTCCCACGTACACCTTTGGTAGATTACACACACCCTAATCGCAGATGATGTGGGGCCCGAAAAGACAATATAATTGGGAGTATAAAATAAAAGGGTGGCCCAATAAAATTATTGCACTTGCAAAGCCCTAATCTGTTGAGATTTAGAGATTAAAGAAGTCCTTATTGTTGCCACCTACTCCCTTGAGTCGTGCAACCTGAGAACCATTGGTTTGTGGTTATCAATATTCACCACGAATGAACCAACAACGATGCATAGAAACCTTAATGTTCATCTCCACCAACATCTTCTCCTCACAGTTCACGCACATCTTAGCCATTGTGGACTCACCAAGTAAACAAAGCAATTGAAAAGAAGTTGATAAGGATGTGGTCTTTTATTAAAAAGAAGAAAATGAGATGTTGGGTCTCCAAGAAGAAAATAGGGAGTCATCGACAACCTCCATGCCATATTCAATAGAAAGTAAGCCCTTCTATTGTCTCTCCTTTGTTTGTACTTATCACCTTCTAATTCAATCAAGACAATTCTTTTGCCATCTTCCCTTACCTAGCACCTCAAACTCGATAAGTCCAGAACCATTGATTTTCTCACCTAGCCTTCCATCCACTTTCTCCAAATGATCAGTTTATGCCTCTTGTCAGAAGCCATAAAAAGGTACACCCTTGAATCCTTCACTTACTAAACCCTCAAAACTTTCAATTGTTTAAACCAACTATTTTATTGGTTATAGTTCCATCTGTCTGAGCCTTATTTTCTATCCTTTAAAATATAATTCCTATCAGCCATCGACTGTTACTCCACTATCCCTTGCATATTAAAAAATGATTGACTATTCATATTTCCCTACTATTTTCAAAACCATTAATTTATCATAACAACCATTCCCATCTGTTTTTTATTTAATGTAAAAACCATCAAAAGCATGTTTTGAAAATCATTGATTTTCATCACCTGAGTTACCTTTGTTTTCCTTCCATTAATTAGCAAACTGATACTAGCTACTCTTAATCATCCAATCCTCCTTTTACTAATATAACATAGTTTTCTAACAAATTACGTGAGATATAGATTATATATACATTATAAGGCCATGCTAATGTTGCACACAAATGGGGCCCTGCCTCAACAAAGTTCATGGAAATTGGGAAAGACATAGACTATTTGTGTGAGATAATCTATAACTCCATTTTTAATATTTGTAGTTTATTCTTTAGACTTTCAATCACTAAAGACGCATGTGAAGGAGGTTACGAAAAACATCCAACCCTGGTGATCCTATTACAACAAATGTAGGTCATGACTAAGAAAAAACTAAAGATTATGGAAGATTTGGCCAACATGACCAACGAAATAACCACATTGAGGGAGGAGCATCATGAACTATAATTAAAAAAATAATTGCTAAGTACAAGGAGGCTATAAGGCCCATGACCTTGCTTTTTGGTTGAACATGTTTTCTTACCATAATTACATTCCTAAACTAATCAAATCTTATTATATGCTTTAATATCATGTGACAAGATTAAATTTGAGGTTTGATCCAGTTTGGACACTGTTTACAATTTGCCACATTCATGTTGTGCCTCACATGTTTTCTTATCATGCTTGAGTTAGTAGTGATTTGTGGTGACATGTAACACCTTGGTATGAGTGGTGACATTTTGTGTTGAGATTAGGGTTTTCTCTCACTGATGCCCTAACACATGGTTGACCTTGGACCCGATGATCACCTAGTGTTGGAGGTCACCAAAGTTTTATGTGTTCTCTCTAGGGTTGGATGTCCCAATGTTTCTTGTGATACCTAGGGTTTGTGGTCAATGAGGTTCCTAACTCATCTTGGTCGCCAAGATTTCCTAGGGTTAGCGACCATTTGGATTTTTTGATCAGTTGTTTGCCAAAGTTCTTAGTGATCATTTGTTTTTTTAACAAGTTTGTTCAATGAGACTTCTTATTGAGGAAATCATGTTATGATATATATTGTCAACCTAGTTTCAAGTGTGACAGGATTGCATGGATGAGATTCTTTGTCGTTGGACACATGACAAACTTGGCTAGGAACCTCTACCTTCTCTTTCCTCTTACCCATAGACATATATACCTCCCTCCTCTCATGCAACCAAACTCTTTGAACCCTCTTTCTTTCTTCCTTGTTGTTGGATCTCGTCCCCCTTTCTTGATAGAGAAGGATGAGCTCAAGGTTGAAGAACATGGCTGATCTAGCTTGCATGTATGTGCTCCTAGGGTTTGGATCTACCCTAGTAGAGGTTTTTGGTGCTTCCTTGCTTGGTTCCTTGGCCTAGGTATGTGATCCCCCATTCTACTTCATTTTTCTTTTTGTACTACCTTTCCCATTCTTCTTCTTGGTTGGATCCATGGTGGAGCATGAACCAATGGTTGATGAATACTCCTTTCGTGCTTCTTTGACCTAGGGTTATTGCTTCCTTTTTAGTTGAGGAGCTAGCTTGGCTGAGTAGAGTGCTCAAGCTAGGGTTTCATCCCCCTTTCCTTCAAGCTACCTTGGTGTTTGGAGTTGCTTCATCTTCTCTAAGATGATTTATATAATTTTATCCAAAATTATTGCTTACTCTTACCTTGCATGTACATGATCTTGCCCTAAAATGTTGTTCCAAGTAGAAAGTATCTTTTACCTAGGGTTTGTGTTTACATGGTGATTCTTGATTAGTGTATCTTCTTGGGTGAACCCAAAACCTTATGCATGAATCTTACATGATAGTGGAAGTTTTTGTACTTGCATGCTTGTGGAAATGATGGTTTTTGTTTCATCAAATGATGGTTGCTAATTAGGGTTTTGAACTGATCTGTCTTCTTGTGATGCAACTTGATGACCTTTTAGATTCTTTACGGTAACCAACCTATTTTGGACTCTTAATGGTTCATGAGATTCTGGTCTCTCCAAGATCGCCAAGATTTTGAATGCATGATGGTTGCCAAGGTTTTGTACTTCATGTGGTCGCCATGAATTTTGATGTTATTGGTCGCCAAGATTTGGATCCAAGTGGAAAACTTTGTTGACCCTAGGTGGTCACAACCTTCTTGACCCTTGGCGGTCGATGACTTCTCTAACCTAAGTGGTTGATGAGATCTTTAGATTCTAAGTGGTCTCTATGTTTTTTTGATTGTATGATGGTGATGGTTGACTTGATGCATTCATGAAATGATGGTAATGCTAATAATTAGGGTTGATCTTAAAGTGATGTTTGTAACCCTAATTCAACTTATCTTGTTGAGCCTAACCCTAATGCAAGTAAAGTGATGATGATTAGTCATGATTAGCTTTCTTGTGTGATTAGTATGCTTAATAAAATACTCACACTCTCTTTCTCTCTCTTATGTTGTTGAAACCCTAATGTTTGACCATATAAACAACATAAGCTCTTAAATCTAGAGTTATGTTGAACTTAATTATATGTGTTGCATGTATAGGAATGGTTTGGTTGAGACTTTGGTAAGGCATGGAAAGATAATGATGTTCTTGGAGGGAACAGTTTGAATGGTCTTATGACCTTGGACATGGTTTTGTGCCCTAATTGAGGTGTTGCCCTATTTATGATGTGACAAGGATTTGATTATGTAAAGGTATGATCATGAGTAGGATCTCATGTATGGTAATGAAATAGTCCCATGTGATGATGTGATTGGTATTATGTTTCGTGTATTTTATATCTTCTGAAGTTACAACATATCATGTTTTGTAGAATTCTTTTAGGGTTTGTGTGTAACTTGATTGATTCAGCCTTAGATCCCCCAATTGGTATTAACTAACCAAGTGAAACCTTAATTATGTAGTGGCCTTTGCCAAAAAATCATTCCAGTGTGAGGACTTGTTGGATGGGGGAAATAGGTATTCCTAAGGGAAGATCGAATCGCATACTTTGAGTATGTGGGGTGCACGATACTGTGTGTCCTTGTCATTCAAGTCTCAAGGTTTTGGAGCATGGTTGTGATCATGCCTCAGTTTAAGAACAATTGATACTTGTACATATGTGTTGTGGTTGAGCGCAGATGAGGTTGTAACTCAGATGATAGGGTTTGTGTATACCCTGGTGATGTAGCCCTATTTTAGGGCTCCATCTTATGCCATTTTGTACTTTATTCACATCTAACATAGTAGAAAGTAATGTAAACTCCCCAATACTAGTATCACTATCAAATGCACTTAAGAATGATTTTTGCATGTTTTATAGGTACTTTGGACACTACTTGATGGAATAGATAGAAAATGGTTGAATCTAGGGTTTCCCCAGGCTTGGAGGAGCTCAAAATGAGGCCAAAACCACTCCCAACCCACCCCAAGTGGTCAAAGAATCTATTGATGAAATAACCTTCATGGATGTCCAAGTTTAAGACTCAAATGCATGAGAAGGACCCTAGCACAACCGTTCTACCAAGGAATGGCCGTTCTGGGACATGCCCCAATCCCATGCTCTTCACAGAATTTGCAGAAATTGATTTTTATGGCCAAAATAGCCATTTTGAGCAGAATGCCCATGTTGGGAGGTGGACAGAATGACCGTGCTGGCTAGTACAGCTGTGCTGACCAGAACGGTTGTTCTACCTTTAAGCCCCACCAATTTTATCACTTGATGTCCCTATTTTGCCCCCCACTTAACCCTAGACCCCCTAGACCTCTCTATAAGCCTTGGAGGTGCCTGGAGGTCAAGGGTTGGCTTCGTTGACCATCCATTTCACACCCTTACTCCCACCTACTCTACTCCACCTCCATTCCACTCCATTTCTCCATTTCCACCATGAAACCACTCATTTCTAAGCCTTCCATCCACTTCCCACCACCATTCTACACCATTCCATCCAAGAAGAAGGAGAAGGACGACCTTGTAGCTGCTGGAGAGAAGGATTTCAGCCACTACTTCGAGCTCCATGGCCTCCTCTATCTCTTTCCCCTTTCTTTTGCTATTTCTTTGATCATGTCTAGCTAAGCCCCTAGTGGTGGGTTGTTTGGGGTTAAAATGTGACTTTGATACCATGTTGGGGAAAAATAACTTGTAATAAACATAATTTCTATCTATGATGATTGCTTCTTGCTTCTATCTCATTTCCTATTTTATTGCATGTGATTTGTGCTTATAACATGGATTGCTTGCTTTGAGATGTTTGATGAAACTTAGCTTCTAGGAGGAATTGAAGTGTATGTAGCAATATTAGGAATGGCTCCTAGGTCCAATTAGTGGATCCCTAGCTAGCCCCCTTTGTTCCTACATACATATCCCTCCTTCTACAAGTGAGTCTGAGATCTAAGTAGCTAGTGTAAGTGTGATTAGAGAAATTTCCTAGAGCTTTCTAAAGGCTACATGGCTAGTGGCATGAGGTGAAAAACCCTCATCTCTACTCCCATTTCTACCTTTGTCTCTCAATTTCCCTAATACCACTTACCCTAAAGACCTAGACTTGACAAGTCCTACTAGAATTACACCTAACCCTATTTCTCCAACTAGTAGTATAGGGTACATTCTAATTGAACTTACCTTGTTGTTTGGTTTGGTAATCTAGATATAATTGTGGTAATTGCTTGCTATGTTGACACCCCCAACTAATATAAAATCACATCCCCAAACGGCCCACCTACCTAATCTCATTGCTTAAAACCCACTTTGCCTTCTTATCTTGTTCATGCTAATCTAGTTTAGTTTCTTTTGTTCAATCTAGTTAATTGCTTAGTCTTGATCTTTAGAGTTAACTTAGGTTTTTTCTCTCTCTAGTGGTTAACTTAGCTTTTAGTTGCTAATTGCTCTACTACGCAGTTAACCTTTGCTCTTGTTTGGCCAGATGCTTAATCTAGTTCCTTAGGTTTGCTTGCTTATGGTAATTTAGGGTTTGTGATAATTTAGATTTCATATTGCCTTTACTTGCTTGTTCACTTAGTTTAACAACCAAAAAACCCCTTTCAAACCCTTCAACCCTAGTCTATGCAATAGGAATGTAGCAAACACTAACCTAGCTCTAGTGCCCCCTTTGTCCTTGAGGATCGACCCCTACTCTTGCCTTTCATCTATACTACAATAGTACCCCTTGCGTTTATGGGTGACCTATTATGTGTTGTGATCGACTCTTGTTAGGGTTTTTATAAATTTTGAAAGATCCACATGTGTTTCCTACCTTAAGGTTGCATCTAGCCACCTTTAGTTGGCTAGTGTGTAGCCTAGGTGGGAAGCGCAACAAAATTTCTAACACTATTGTTGGGGATAGAAAGCACAATAGCTACCTAGTAGTTGTGGTGTTGACTCTCCCCTTTGGCACCGTCTTTTTCCAATTTACTTGTCTGCATTTGAGAAACACACCAAGCTTTTTGGCACCATTGCCAGGGATAGAGGTGCTCGGCCTAGCTAGTTAGTGTATCTTAGCTTTTCCTACTTCCCTCACCATTTCTATTCTTTATTATTTGTGTTACTTATGCATCTTGGTTTGCTAACTTGTCCTCTTTTGTTTGGTTGTGCCTTGTGCATGTGACAAGAAACCCTTTAAAGTCAAGATGGTAGACCGAGATGAATGAGCCCCTTCAATCCCTCAGCCGCCCTACATGATTAAGATACTTGAAGACATGTTAAATCTCGTGAATATTCATGTGGGAGGTTCTTCTAATCACTCCTCAAACAACATGGAGGATCCTTGTGAAGATGTCCAAGTTCTACAATCCTATGACATTCAGAACAACCAATGCTCAATGTCAAGCTCTTACACTTCAGAATGGAGAAATGGTCCAAACTTTTCATGGGAAACACAAGTAGACCATGAGCCAAGAGATAGCTCCATGTTTGAAGAAGAAGTTCTTACAAGGTTGAGAAGCCTTGAGGAAGTGAAGAGAGAGGTGTCCTTTCATGGACAAACCATTGATCGGCTTGAGCAAAGGCTGGATGAGATTCCCCTTTCACTTGCCCTTTGTGAGGGGGGAAGACCCCTTTCCCAAACCATAGCCAACCCAAACAATGCAAATAGTTCTATGGGTTCCCCTCAAGTTATATATGATCCACCACCTCCTCAACCATTGTACAACTTCCCACACTACCACCACCATAATATCAACCACAAGAACCACCCCCGTACCAACCACCTCTACAACAATCATCCTACATCCTTCACAATCCTAATCCACCACTACCACCAACACCCCCACAACCACCACTTGCTCCCCCTCCTCCCCATGAGCAAGTGGATACAATTTAAATCTTGAGGTGTGACAAGGTTATATAGGAGCTCAATAAAGGAGGGAAGCAATTAGACAAAGATCATGATGGAGAACCCCTGCCACAAAATCCTTGTGAGAGTCCTAAGTGCACTAAAAATTCTACAGTCCTTCTAGATTTTGAGAAGACAAAATCTTGTGTCCCACCTTTGAGTGACACCACCAAGATCCCCAATTTCTGATCCAAGACACCCCAATGTGATATTTATAGGTTCGCAAGTGTCCAACAAGATGGAAACCCCTTTCTTTGATGCCTACAAAGACCCATTCCTTAAGGGAAATCAAAATTATAGCATGAAAATTCTGAAGGTCTCAAGGATGATTAAGAAGATAAGGGGGAAGTTGTATAAGAGAAACATGTTGAATGAGATGAAAAGTTTCATTAATGAGGATTCTTACTTTTAGGTCTATGATGATGACCCCAGAGGAGCTAAAAATGAAGAAAAAAACTTGAGAAGCTCGCATGACCCTTGGGGGGAAGATCAAACAATGAAGACATTTGAGAGGATTGCATATGATGAGGATGAAAACATTTTGCTTTTGGACAATGGTTAATTGATAGAGGAACAAGAAGCCTAGATGAAGGCTATAAACTTAGCGCTAGTGGGAGGCAACCCATGTTGGTTTGAGACTCTTTCTCTCAAAAGACTTTTTTTTCTTGATTACACTTTCATTTTTTTTCAAGAAACACACACACACACACACACTATACTTGATATTTTTTTTGTTTGTGAATCATGTTAGTACAGGTACAAGGAAGAAAAGGTGAGGCACAAAAAGTCTATCCGAGGAGAAGACCAAAATTGAAGAGAACATTGAAAAATAGTAGAAATTGTACAGGAAGGAGTCCAGAACGGCCGTGCCACATAGCTCCGACGTGTGACTGGAAAGATAGAATGATCGTGTTGCTTAGCACAGCTATGGTGGTCCTGCCCTACTCACCTAGTGCTACATTGATCACTCCATCTCTTGGTGATTGTATTTCGTGACTCCATGCCCTTTACCCTACTATTCTAAAATTCTATTTCATGCTGAGTACAACATGATTTAAAAGTTTGGGGTGGTAGAGCGGTAACTTTCACCACATTTTTATCTATGTTCCTTATGCTAAATTTGTGTAAGATGATCAAATAGTTTCACTAACATTCATACTTGTCTATCCTGACCTTGTGTGTCTGCTAGCATTCATGTATACATGTAGTTTACTTTCATGCATTTTTGTGTAATTTTTAAAAAAAATACCTCTTTTTGTCACCCCATATCATGCATTGCATTTCCATGTAGATTTTTGCAATTTTTGTGTGTTTTAACTAGGATTTGCTGCTTTATGATTTAAATTCCCTAAAAGTTAGGTTTAGATGTGATTGAAGGCAAATTGGTACCATTTTGGCTAATTTTTCCCAAACTTGAATGTTCTTGCCTAAAAGCATGTTTTGACTTAATCTCCACTGCTTGAAATGAAATTTTTAATATTTTTACAAATGCATGCCATTTTCTTAGATTTTATTGCTATATGGTCTTGATTGTTGACTTTTTACATGTGCACCACTTCTCTCAAGTTCGTGAATGTTTCAGTTGAATTATGAATTGAGCAAGCTGCAAACACTTAGAGCCTATGGAATCACTTGATATAAATGTGAATCTCATGTTGTTCAATTGTTTGGTGTGATATCATTCGATGAATTGTTGGATTAGCTTTCATGCAAGAAATCTTATGTTGAAGACTACACTAATGACTCGTCTTTGATCTAACCCTTCTTTCACCATCTTCATACCTCTCCGCCTCATGAAAAGATGCCTTAGTGCACACATAATCAGCCTTGGCCACCCTCAAAAGTTTGGGGTGGCCATATATATATATATATCTCCCCACTTCACCCTATCTGCCATATGCCATATCTACACTAAGGGTAAAGGAAAGAAAAGAAAAAGAAAGTAAAAAGAAAATAAAAGGATGCTCTTGTTTAAGAGCATTCAAATAAAGAAAAGATGAGCACTATTACAACTCTATGTAATAGCACTCCAAAAATCTTTCCACAACCATTTCTTCTATTTTCATACCCATTGATCTAGAAAACATCAAATCTAGATTACTTTACCCTTTTCTACAGCCATGTGGGTCATTTAGTGTGATTTGAGGCATAAAATTGAATGCATGAAAGTGAAACAACATTCCTAGTCATCTTTGATTAACACCAGCATGAAACGATTTACCTAGAATGATATGAAGGACATAAGAAAATCTTGTGTATTCTATGCTTTATATTTGAAGTTTGTATGCTCAGTGCTCATTTCATGATTGGTTTGTGAAAGAGGAGACGAGAGAGGTGAAACAAGTGCACTTAGTCACTTCCAAGACCATTTAGTCAATAATCATATGTTGCTATGCATTTGTCATTCTTGTTTATTGAAAGAAAACTGAAAAGAGAGATTAATTTGGAGCATACTTGAGGACAAGTATGTTTTAAGTTTGGGGTGGTGATGTAGCCCTATTTTAGGGCTCCATCCTGAGCCATTTTGTACTTTATTCACATCTAACTATAGTAGAAAGCAATGTAAATTCCCCAATATTAGTATTACTATCGAATGCACTTAGGAATGGTTTTGCATGTTTTATAGGTACTTTGGCCACTACTTGATGGAATGGAGAGAAGATTGTTGAATCTAGAGTTTTCCCAGGCTTGGAGGAGCTCAAAATGAGGCCAAAATCACTCCCAACCTACCCCAAGTAGTCAAAGAATGTATTGAAGCAATAAATAATAAACTTCATGGATGGCCAAGTTCAAGACCCAAATGCATGGTAAGGACCCTAGAACGACCCTTCTACCAAGGAACGACCATTCTAGGACATGCCCAATCATAGACTCTTCACATAATTTGCAAAAATTGATTTTTATGGCCAAAACAGATGTTTTGAGCAAAAAGCCTGTGCTGGGAGGTGGACATAACGGCCATGCAGACCAAAACAACCATGCTACCTTTGAACCCCACCAAGGTTATCACTTGATGTCCCTATTTTTCTCCCCACTTAACCCTAGACCCCCTAGACCTCTATATAAGCCTTGGGCGCAATTGGAGGTCGAGGGTTGGCTTCTTCAAGCATCCATTTCACACCCTTACTCCCACCTACTCCACTCCACCTCCATTTTACTCCATTTCTCCATTTCCACCATAAAACTACTCACTTGTAAGCCTTCCATCCACTTCCCACCACCATTCTACACCATTCCATCCAAGAAGAAGGGGGAGGACGACCTTATAGCTGCTAGATAGAAGGATTTCAGCCACTACTTCGAGCTCCATGACCACCCTCTATCTCTTTCCCCTTTCTTTTGCTATTTCTTTGATCATGTCTAGCTAAGCCCTAGTGGTGGGCTGTTTGGGGTTAAAATGTGACTTTGATACCATGTTGGGGAAAAAATAACTTGTAATGAACATGATTTCTATCTATGATGATTGCTTCTTGCTTCTATCTCATTTCCTATTTTATTACATGTGATTTGTGCTTATAACATGGATTGCTTGCTTTGAGATGTTTGATGACACTTAGCTTCTAGGAGGAAATGGAGTGTATGTAGCAATATTAGGAATGGCTCCTAGGTCCAATTAGCGGATCCCTATCTAGCCCCATTTGTTCCTACATACTTATCCCTCCTTCTACAAGTGAGCGTGAGATCTAAGTAGCTAGTATAAGTTTGATTAGTGCAATTGCCAAGAGATTTCTAAAGGCTACATGGATAGTGGCATGAGGTGAGAAACCCTCATCTCTACTCCCATCTCTACCCTTGGTTCTCAATTGCCCTAATACCACTTACCCTAGTGACCTATACTTGAAAATTCCTACTAGAATTACACCTAACCCTAGTTCTCCAACTCTTAGTACGGGGTACATTCTAATAGCACTTGCCTTGTTGTTTGGTTTGGTAATCTAGATATCATTATGATAATTGCTTGCTATGTTGGTACCCCCAACTAATATCAAATCACATCCCCAAATGACCCACCTACCTAATCTCATTTCTTAAAACCCACTTTGCCATCTTAGCTTGTTCATGATAATCTAGCTTAGTTGCTTTTGTTCAATCTAGTTAATTGCTTTGTCTTGCTCTTTAGAGTTAACTTAGGTTTTTTCTCTCTTTAGTGGTTAACTTAGCTTTTAGTTGCTAATTGCTTTACTAGTGTAGTGTAGTTAACCTTTTCTCTTATTTGGCTGGTTGCGTAATCTAGTTCCTTATACTTGCTTGCTTAGGATAATTTAGGGTTTGCAATAATTTCGATTTCATATTGCCTTTACTTGCTTGTTCACTTAGTTTAACAACCAAAAAACCACTTTAAAACCCTTCAACCCCAGTCTCTACAGTAGCAACGTATCCAACACTAACCTAGATCTAGTGCCCCCTCTATCCCTGAGGATCGACCCCTACTCTTGCCTTTCACCTATACTACAATAGTACCCCGTGCACTTGCAGGTGACCTATTTGGTATTGTGATCGACTCTTGTTCAGGTTGCTATAAATTTTGAAATATCCACATGTGTTACCTCCCTTAGGGTTGCATCCAACCACCTTTAGTTGGCTAGTGTGTAGCCTTGGTGGGAAGTGCAACAACCCTTTCTTCCATTTTTTTATATACCCATTGAGCTAGGGAACATCAAACCTAGCTCATTTTTCCCTTTTCCACAGCCACGTGGGTCATTTGGTGTGATTTGAATCATAAGGTTGAAAGCATGAAGGTGAAACAACACTCCTACTCATCCTTGATTAACTCCATCATGAAATGGTTTACCCATAATTACATGAAAGAAATATGGATGGCTTGTGTGTTTTATGCACTATTTTTTAACTTCATATTCTTTGTGTTCTTTTCATAATTGGTTTGTGAAAGTATGATAGGAGAGAGGTGTGATGCATGTACTTAGTTACTATTGATCCCATTCAGCAATAATCATCCTTTACATTGCATTTGTCATCTCTTTCTTGTGAAAATTTTGCAGAGAGATTGAGTTGGAGCATACTTGAGGACAAGTATGTTTCATGTTTGGGGGTGGTGATTCAGTCCTATTTTAGGGCTTCATCTTGTGTCATTTTTCATTTCAATCACATCTATATCTTTTATATTACATGTCATATCCCCTAATATGCATATTTATGTAAAATACACTTAAGGACATTATTTGCATGTTTTTTAGGCATTGGTATCACACTTGATGGAAGAGAGAGAGAGAAGGAGAGACAAAAAGTGAAGCCTGATGCTCCCTCAACCTACCCCTAGTGGCCAAACATCCATTGAAGCAAAGATGTCCAAGCAAATCCAAAGAACAAAGTCAAAGTGTTGATTTAGAACCCAGAATGACTGTGGTTCCACAGAACGGACGTGTTAGGTCACTTGTAGAGACATCCTCAATTGAAGGTGGAATCACCACGACAGGGCCACCTAAAATGGCCATGGTGAACCAAGCCAGGATGGCCGTTCTACCCAATACAACCATGTTACAGTAGAGGTAGAATGACCATGGACCAGAGAACGACCTCAGCATTTTGAGACACCACGGCCGTGCTACCCTCACTCCACCACAGTCGTGCCAACATCAATACAGAATTGGCCATCAACCTGGTATTTTGAAATTTTAATTGATAAGACCTATGGTGACCACCACGACCGTGTTCACCCCTACCCACCACGGCCGTGCTACGCACAAAACCCAACTACTTTTTCCACTATTTTTCCCATACTACCCCTACTTAACCTAGTGCTTCCCACACACCTATATATACCTAGGTGGAAACTGGGGGTCGAGTTTGGCCACCCCTAGCTCACTCCTACCACTCCATTTTTTCCCCTTATCCATTCCACTCCATTTCCACCTCCATTTCACTCCATTTCACCAGTTCCACCACCAAAACACTAGTTTATCCTAGATCCTACCCATAATCCCCTTCATTCCACACCCTTGTACCTTGGAGGAGAGAGGAGGATATCTTGTAATAGCTGGAGAGGAGGATTTCTTCATCTACACTGAGCTCCATGGCTTCTTCTAACCCTTTCCCCTCTCTTTTTGTATTTTCCATTTCCATGAGTAGCTAGGCCCCTTTTGGTGGGCTATTTGGGGTGTAAAATATTACCTTGATACCATGTTAGGATAAAATGATAATTCCATTTGTTAATGATTATGTTCTATTTCTATCTTTTTCTCCATGGATTTTTTGTTGGTTTATGTGTGAAGTCACTTAGGAATTTAGGAAAATTGCTTTTATGTGTGAATTTTGGGATTTTCCCCTAGGTCCAATTCTTGGATCCCTAGGTTGCCTCCCATCTTACTACATCCTAATCAACCTCCCTAAGCCTAAGTGAGGGATCTAAGTAGCTAGATTAGCTGATTCCAGTGCAATTAGCATGGATCCTTCTCAATGCTAGAATGTGGGGGAATCGGGGTCCAAAACCCAAATTTCACCTCGCCATTACTACCCCTAGCCCCTAATTGCCCTAGGAATGCCTAATATAGAAACCTATACTTGATTGAACTCTAATTGGATTGAACCTAATCCCTAACCCAATTGAGCCTCACAAGGGTAGTAGGGAGTGTTAGGGACTAGTTCCGCTATACACAACCTAGCATATCCATGGCCAGTTAGTAGCTTAGGTTAATTCATTAGACTCTAACTTGTTGTTTGGTTTGGATAGTCTAAATGGAATCATAATTTTTATATATCACCTCTAACTTAAGTGATAAGTACATCCCCTAAACAACCCACACCTCTCTTAATTGCTTTAAAACCCTAGTTTTCATCTTGCTTAGCTAGTGCTAGCTTAGTTAGCTCTTTTGTTGCCTAGATAGTTTCTTGCCTTGTTCTTGCTTTATTCTTGCTAGCTTAGGTCTGTACTTGCTATTTTTCTCTTCTCATGCTTGCCTTATTGTAAATTTCCTTTTCATATCTAGCTTAGTCCTTTCTTGCTTAGTCTTAATCTAGTCTAGGGCTAACTTAGATTTCATTCTCATCTTTAATTGCCTTCTTGTTCACCTTAGTTAACAATCAAAACAACCTTTAAACCCTTAACCCTAGTCT
Organism: Alisma plantago-aquatica; assembly: GCA_963693085.1. NCBI lineage: Eukaryota > Viridiplantae > Streptophyta > Magnoliopsida > Alismatales > Alismataceae > Alisma > Alisma plantago-aquatica. The sequence goes on along the minus strand of OY856409.1, from coordinate 716,708,417 downwards.
CCACAGTAGGAACCTAGTGAACTAAACCTAGCTCTAGTGCCCCTCTTCTCCCTGTGGATCGACCCTATACTTGTTGCCTTACCTATACTATGACACGACCCCGTGCACTTGTAGGATAGTGTTTTAGTAGATGTAGGTGTCCTTAAGTCTAGGTCTTTATAAATTCAAAAGTTTAATCCACCCATGTGCCTCTGTCCGTAGAGTTTCATCCATTCAAACTTTAATTGAGTGGTGTGTAATGCCATTGGCATGTGATCACCAAGCTTTCTAGTGCCGTTGTTGGGGATCAAACCCGGGTCACCCGCGTGATAGGTGGGAATACTTACCACTATAGTACACATTATCTTCCCCAACAACGACGCCAGGAATCTTGTTGTGCTTCCCACCAAGGGTACACACTAGCCAACTAAAGGTGGCTAGATGCAACCCTAAGGGAGGACACATGTGTGGATCTTTCAAAATTTATATTAACCCTAACCAAGTCGATTACAATACCAAATAGGTCACTTGCAAGCTCACGGGGTACAATTGTAGTATAGGTGAAGGGAAAGTGTAGGGGTCAATCCTCAGGTACATAGGGGGCACTAGAGCTAGGTTAGCGTTGGCTACGTTCCTATTGCAGATATTAGGGTTGAAGGGTTTAAAAGGGGTTGTTTGATTGTTAATCTAAGTGAACAAGCAAGTAAAGGCAATATGAAATATAAGTTATCGCAAACCCTAAGTTAACCTAAAAAAGCAAGTCTAATGAACTAGATTAAGCAACTAATAGAGCATGAGAAAAGGTTAACTACACTACACTAGTAGAGAAATTATCAACTAAAAGCAAAGTTAACTACTAGAGAGATAAAAAACTTAATTTAACACTAAAGGTAAGGTCAAGTAATTAACTAGATTGGATAAAAGCAACTAAACTAGACTAGCATGAACAAGCTAAGAAGGCAAAGTTGATTTTAAGCAGTGAGATTAGGCAGGTGGGCTGTTTGGGGATGTGGTTTGATATTAGTTGGGGGCGTCTCACCATAATAAGAAATTAACATAATTCTATCTAGATTACCAAACCAAACAACAAGGCAAGTGCTATTAGAATGTACCCTACACTACTAGTTAGAGAACTAGGGTTAGGTGTAATTTTTGTAGGAGTTGTCAAGTCTAGGTCTCTAGGGTAAGTGGTATTAGGACAATTGAGAGACGAGGTTAGAATTGGGTGTAGAGATGAGGGTTTTTCACCTCATGCCACTAGCCATACAGCTTTAGAAAGCTCTAGGAAATTGTACTAATCACACTTACACTAGCCACTTAGATCCCACACTCACTTATTGGAGGAGGGATGTGTATGTTGGAACAATGGGGGCTAGCTAGGGATACACTAATTGGACCTAGGAGCCATTTCTAAGATTACCCACATACACTCCAATTTCCCCTAGAAGCTAAGTGTCATCAAACATCTTAAAGCAAGCAATCTATGTTATAAGCACAAACTGCATGCAATAAAATAGAAAAAGATATAGAAGCAAGAAGCAATCATCATAGATAGAAATGATGGTCATTACAAGTTATTTCCCCCCAACATGGTATCAAAGTCACATTTTAACCCCAAACAACCCACAACTAGGGGCTTAGCTAGACATGATAAAATAAATGGCAGAAGAAAGGGAAAGAAGGGGGTAGAACTCCATGGAGCTTGAGGTAGAAACCTCCTTATTCACCTCCTAGCTACTTGGAGACGTCCTCTCTCCTCCAATTGTGTAGATAGAGAATATGGGAGATTATGGTAGAAAACCTAGAAATCTAGGTTTCCAAGCTGGAAATGACGTAGAAATGGTAGATGGAGAGCATAAATGCAAGTAGGATGAAATGAATGCATAAGGAGTGGGTGGAGAGGAGTAATGGCAGCTAACCTAGTGTTGTGTCCACCACCCATGTATATAGGTGGTGGTGGAAGAACTAAGGTAAGTAGGGGCATTGTTGAAAGTACAGAAGGTGGTAGGGTTTAGGTGGTAGCATGGTTGTGCTGGGAAGCACGACCGTGGTGGGTAGTAGTGGGAACGGTTGTGGCGGGAGAGAACGGTCATTCTAAGAAAATGGCAAAATCATAGGTTGATGTGGTGGAATGGAGTATGGTAGCATGGCCGTGCTGGGTAGCATGGCCATGGTGGGGGCTAGGTAGAATGGTCGTGCTGGGTAGCACAACCGTGGTGGTGGAGTTGAAGAGGAGGTCGTCCCTTTGAGCATGCTCATTCTATTCTTCGGCTAGCACGGTCATGCTGGGTAGCATGACCATTTTGGGGGCTTCATTGCACGATCGTTCTGGGTAGCACGCCCGTGGTGGCTGAGTTCCTGAAGCTTGTAAAATTTGGCCATCAACATGTAACTTTGTGTAATTGCCAGCAAGGTCGTTCCTTGGCACCACGGTCATGTTGAGGTCTTCAAAGGAAAAAATGGCTTCAAACTTCATTATCAAAGGACTACTTTGCTTGATGTCAAATCTTAGTCATTAGGGGTAGGTTGAGGGAGCTTTAGGGCCTTCTTTAGGCCCCTCCATGGGTGGAGTAATCCTAGAACTCCTTCCTTCTCTCTCATCCATCCAAAGCATGGTCCAAGTACCTGAAAATAATGCTAAGAACGTCTATAAGTGCATTTGACAGTAAAACGCATATTGAGGGAATTAACTTGCAATCTAACTTATTTAGATGTGATAAAAGCACAAAATAGCACAAGATGGAGCCCTAAAAAAGGGCTACATCACCACCCCAAACTTAAAACATACTTATCCTCAAGTATGCTCCAACTCAATCTCTTTTTTTAGTTTTCTTTCAACAAATAAGAATGACAAATGCATAATGGGCTAGGGCATGGAAGCGGAGTGGGGGGCGGCGGCGGCGGGCGATCCAGGAGAAGCGGGGTGGGGGCGACGGAGGCGGGTGATCTAGGAGAAGCGGAAGGCACAGCCTCCACAGGGGCTAGGGGATCACCGGAAGATAGGAACAAGGATGATCATAATCTATAGCACGAACGGATCCATGAACGATGCTCAAGAAGCCCAAGAAGAGAGAGGCATGGCCGTGCAGAAGTGCAACAAAGCATCAACGCCACGAGCTCAGGGAAAATCTGCATCCCAAATACGGGAATAGAGTTCCAGTATGGAGGCATGCGAGGATCGTCTCAATCAAAGAATCACATCGTGGAAACACAGAAGGAAAGCGGCAACATGATTACCCCAGAGGCCGCAGGAGTTACACCCCCGCCGGGACTATTCCCGCCACTCTCAGGAAGCAACCAGGAGGAGCAGCCCCCCTCCCCCCCGAGACCTTATACAGAAAACACTTGGGGGCATAATAGATCCAAATCCAACACCAGAACGGCGATGAACGGATCAACCGACCTATTCCTAAACAAGCTCTTTGAAGAGCACCTCAATTCGGAGGCGGTGAATCTCTACTTTTCCGACGGATAGCCAGAAATAACGATCGACCCGACGTATGAAGAATTCCTCATTAGACCATGGAAATACGTCGTCGTCGTGAAAGCCATGGGGACCCAACTAGGGTACATGACCCTGAGAGACCGTCTATGAGCCATGTGGAGTTTAGCAGGAAAATACAATATCTATGAACTGGATCTGAATCACTTTGTCATTCAACTATCGTGTCGGCACGACTATGAGATGGCCATGACAGGTGGACCTTGGAAAATTTTTGGATGCAACCTGTTCGCCTAGGACTGGCATCCCTCATTTATTCCTTCATCCGATCTGCCGAGGAAGATTGTCTACTGGGTTAGGATTCTGAATCTACCACTACACCTCTACGTCCAAACTATCTTTAATTGTATAGGCAAGGCCCTTGGTAGGTTGGTCAAGGTTGATGATCATACTAAACAACAAATAAGAAGCAAATTCACTCGCCTTGCCGTCGAACTGGACACCATGACTGACCTGGCATCCAACATTGTCATCCATGGGATAGAGTTTGAAGTAGAGTATGAAGGATTTCCGTTTCAATGTGCAACCTGCGGCGAAGAAGGCCATACGTCAGTGCAATGCTCCGCAAGGACTAAGCAGCCGGAAGCTAACAAAAATGCACCACCCCCAACCACAGATGAAACCATTACAAAACCTGACAACCCGTGGGGAACGCAGTACAAAGGCGGGGCCGTCAAGGGAAACAGCAGGCTACTGGAACAATTATGAACAACACCACTCATACGAGGAACCGATTTAATGACCTGATAGTAGAAGAAGAGTCATATGAAGCAACAATGAACACTAGCCAACAAGGAAAGCAATCGATAGAAAACTCAATGGGACACAAGAACCCTAAGATCTAGAGGAAGAAGAAGACTGTGGAAACTATAGAGACTGCTGAACAGAAGGGAAAAGCTCTTGGGGATATTATAAATCAACTCAAACAATCTACAGAAGGCCAGGAACATGACGTGCGAGCCAAAAAAACACTGGACCACACTACGGTGAATTCGGAGATCGACGAGGTGATCAAAGTCATCCCGGACACTGAAGAACCTGTGACTACCACTGCCACAATGCAAACCATCCGCAGTAGAAAGAAGAAATGAGACACTGACCAATCGGAGGTAAATACCTCTACCCCCAGAAAATCCATGAGTGGGAAGATGTTTAAGGGAAGCGGAACAAAGATGAAGCGTTCCAGGGCTGTGAAGTGAGCAATCGAAAGCATCAGAAGAAGCCCAAGACTAAGAGGTAGCCCAGAAGCAGAGGTCATTCTGGACACCTTAAGTGGTGCAGACAATAAGGAGAACAATGAGGCTCAAGCTTAACATCCTTTTTACCAGATTCATCAGTCACAAACCTTTCTTGATGTCTAAACTCTTGTGCTGGAATATACGAGGCATCGGAAATGATGACACCTGCAGAATCCTGAAAGAACTAGTCTCTGCACATAAACATGTTGTCATGGTTGTATTTGAACCTCGAATAAGTGCGGATAAAGCTACCCAGACCATCAAGAAGCTAGGATTCTCAAATTCTCACCGTTCTGAAGCTCGGGGCTTCTCGGGATGGATCTAGCTCTGCTGGGACTCAGCTGTGTGCGATGTGAAGATCCTCAAGACGCACCGCTAATTCATAACCTACAGAGTGAACAATTCTTATCTTGCTACGTTTATCTATGCCAATCCCCACTTTCAGGTCCGTAACCTCCTCTGGAAACACATCAATGAGATGGGCAAAAGTTTCGTTGAACCTTGATCGTCGCAGGCAACTTCAACACAACCATTTCCCCGACTGAGACGGTTGTCTATCAGACTTATAATCATCACGAGGCCCAACTTTTTTCCACCACTTTGCTCGAAGCAGGTCTCACCGATCTCGGCTTCTCAGGGCAAAAGTTCACCTTCAGACACGACCTTAAACAAAGTAGGCTAGATCGAGGCTTGGCTAACAAAGAATTTCTCATCTCTTTCCCGGAGGTAGCCGTGACCCACCTACCTAAGATAGAATCCGATCATTGTCCCCTGTTGATTCAGACTAAGACTTTATCGAGTAACAAGAAGAGGTTCGTCACCAAGGCTTCATGGGCACATGACCCCTCCTTCACTCACTATCTTGAGCGACACTGGTGCAAAAATCTACAGTTTCATGAGGCCCTTACGCTAGCCAAGCAGCATATCAGCGATTGGGATGCAGATAAACATAAACAGAGAAGAGCCACTAAAGAACGTCTACTACAAAACATAGACATCCTTCAAACGAATCTTGCTATCAGGTACGATGCAATTATAGACAACTTATGTACTCAAATGGAGGGCAAGCTTAATATAATCGTTAAATAAGAGGAGGAGGACTGGAAGCAAAAGAGCCACATCAATTGGCTCAGGGAAGGGGACTCCAATAATCGCTTCTACCAAGCTTCCGTGAATCAAAGGAGAAGGTCCAACAAGTGCCAAACTATCAAAGGTTCTACAGGCGATTGGATTATTGATGAAGATGAAATCTTCAGGCTGGTCACAAACTATTTCATTGATCTTTTCACTACCCCTAGCAACACCAGCCAGCGAGACATAGACAAGATCCCTGTGCTTTTCACCCCCTTATCTGTTGATGAGCACCGCAGTTTAGCTAAGCAAATTCAACCGATAGAGATACTTGAAATTCTGAAATCCATGGAACCCTATAAAGTAGCTGGTCCGAACGGTACAACAACTCATTTCTTGATATCAAACTGGTCGACTCTAAAAGAATCTATTTGCAAAATGGTCCAGGAAGCCTTGAGTTCCGGAATTCTCGACGAACAACTTTGTGATGCCACTGTAGTCCTTATTCCTAAAGTGCCCAGACCTGAACTCAAAAGCCAGTTTTGTCCTATCTCACTCAATAACACCATTCTTAAACTATGCTCGAAGGTTGTGGTCGAAAGACTGAAGAAATGGCTACCAGATTGGATTAACCCTGCGCAAAGCGCCTTCGTCCCAGGAAGGAAGATCTCTGACAATATCTCTACAGCCCAGGAAATCATACATACTATGAAAAGGAAGAACTCCAAGAAGACCATGGCCATCAAAATCGACCTAACGAAAGCATATGATAGATTGGCATGGAATTTTGTTGAAGATACCTTAAAAAGAGTGAACCTCCCCGCCTGCATGATTGAGTACATTATGAACTCCATCACTCGAGGTAGCTCTACCATTGTATGGAATGGCAGGAACTCGACTAGCTTCAGACCGAGGAGGGGCCTTAGATAAGGCGATCCTTTGAGTCTATATATCTTTGTGCTTTGCATTGAACGCCTGAGCCAAATGATCGAAGAGTGTGTTAACACTAGGAGATGGCAACCCATACAGTTGGGTAGAAAGGGACCACTGATTGCTCATCTTTGTTTTTATGAAAATATTCTCCTATTTGCTAAAGCAAACATTACTAATATGGGTACCATTCTACATTGTTTCAGGGAGTTTGATCTCACCTCAGGTCAAGCCATCTCAGTTGACAAGACAAGGATCTTCTTTTCCAAAAGAGTCTCCATCCAGGAAGCCACCTAGATCTGCAATCGAAGCGGGCTGCAAAGAACTCAGGACCTGGGGAAATACCTAGGAGTCCCGATCCTCCACACACGGGTGAACAAGAAGACCTACAGTGAAGTCCTCGATAAAGTGACTAATAGAGTCAGTTCCTGGGATGCACAGAACCTATCTATGGCTGGGCGCATATGCCTTGCTAAGAGTACCCTTTCCACCATTCCAACTTATATCATGCAAACAACAAAGCTTCCACTACTACTCTGTGACAGAATTGATGGAGAGATCAGGTGATTCATATGGAGTGGCGGGCGAAGTAGGAGAGGGACACATCTTGTGTCTTGGGAGCAACTCACAAGTAAGAAGATTCATGGAGGCTTGGGCCTCAAAGCCATGAGAGACTGGAACCAATCTTTACTCCTATGGCACAACTGGGATATCTAGAGTGGAAGGAAAACTTAATGGAGCATGGCTATGCGAGACAAACTGTTGAAGAGCAATCCAAGGACACCATCTAACCTGTCTCGTCTGGCGAGAGCTGTGCTACATACGAATTCCTTTATGCAGGTAAACACCTTCCTTAGCCCTATAAGTGGGAATAGCATCAACATGTGGACTGACTGCTGGATACCGAGCGGCAAACAACTAGAGGATCATGTTGTGCGAACCATCCCAGAGGAACTTCGCGACCTGAAAGTGAGCAGTCTTGTGAATTTGGAAGGCCAGTGGGATCGAGACTTCCTTGACCACTGGCTATCTATAGACGCAATCCAGTAAATCTACAAAGTTCACCCACCTATCGACTCCGAGGCTGAAGACATGTGCATGTGGAAACTTAATACTGGAGGCAGCTATATGGCCATGTCGGCCTACACAACTCTGCGGAAAAGTTCTGAAGTTAAATGCCCCAAACAATGGCGTCTCATCTGGAGCGCCCATGTTCCTTCCAAGGTAAAGGTTTTCATGTGGATTGCTGCTAATGGAGCCCTCCTTACAAACTAGAAATGCAGACAAAGGCAGATGACTACCAACTCTATCTGCGGTCGGTACAATACGGATGAAGAAACTAGGCTCCACGCTTTGAGGGACTGCGTGAAGGTGAAGTCAGTTTGGCAATAGGTATCAGTTGTTTCCCTACCCGTGTGTTTCTGGACTTCAAACAACTTTGAGCAATGGATCAATCAGAACCTACGTTCCAAGGAGCAAACCAGAAACACATTCCTCATATCCTGTTGGGCGATTTGGAAACAATGCAACCTAGAGGTCTTTGAAACTAAAGAGACACTAGTAACACAACAAGTCAATAGAATTTTACTGGAAACCAAAAGATCCATACAAGCCTGGGAACTAGGGACAGCTACGAAGATCTCACAAAGGCAGGTTCAACAAGAGCCCCATACTATCAGCCATTTATCTATGCAGACTGACACTGCTTGGAAGAAGGGCAAATGAGCTATAGCAGTCATTATAAAGAACCAGGACAACCAGTGGAAGGGAGGAGTAGGCCAACTGATTACAACAAACAGTCCCCTAGAGGCAGAGATGATGGCCATCACCCTAGCAGCAAAAATCATCAAATCCAGTAATTTACACAACATCACAATGGATACAGGTTGTATGTTGGCCATGAAAATGTTAAAAGATGATTATAGAAGCCACCCACAATACACCAATATTATTAGGGGGGTCCAAATGTTACTGAAGAACACTACACCTATTACTTACATGGAGAGAAAGCATAATGGTCCAGCTGATGCATTGGCAAATTTTCATTTCCAAAACAACATTGGAATCTGGTACTATGAGACACCCCCCAAAGTAGTTCTTGATACTGGGCAGATATACAGCTGTAATGGTAGTAGTACTACCATATTCAACTCTTCATAGATAACCAAAATATGTAAACTGCAATTGAATATGCTTGCACGAGGTGAGCAAGATGAATAAAACTATCGCCTGACTTCTGGAAAAAAAAAAGAATGACAAATGCATAGAAACAAAAAATTATTGACTACATGGTCTTTGAAGAGACTGAGTGCATGTGTTTCACCTCTCTCCTCTCCTCTTTAGCAAACCAATCATGAAATGATCACTGAGCATACAAATTTCAAATATAGAGCATAGCATACACAAGCTGTCCATATGTCCTTCATACCATTCCGGGTAGACTGTTTCATGTTGGTGTTAATCAAAGATGACTAGGAGTGTTGTTTCACTTTCATGCATTCGACCTTATGCCTCAAACCACACCAATTGACCCACAGGGCTGTGGAAATGGGTAACATGAGCTAGATTTGATGTTTTCTATCTCAATAGGTATAAAAATAGAAGAAAAGATTGCAGAAAGATTTTTTTTGGAGTGCTATTACATAGAGCACTCATCTTTTCTTTATTTGAATGATCCTAAATAGGAGAATCCTTTTATTTTCTTTTTGCTTTCTTTTTCTTTTCTTTCTTTTCTTTGCCCTTGGTGTAGATAGGACATATGGTGGATAGAGTGAAGTGAGGAGATATAGATATGGCTACCCCAAACTTTTGGAGGTGGCCAAGGATGATTATGTACACTAGGGAATTCTTTCATGAGGTGGATAGGTATGAAGATGGTGAAAGAAGGGTCAGATCAACCTCGACTTGGAATCTTTCTTTGCCATTAGATACTTTAGAGCAGTGTGGTATGTATTGACAATCACCTTATTTTGTAGGATATATGATCTAAACTTGTCAAGAGTGAAGATAACTGCAAGCAACTCCTTCTCAGTGGTTGTGTAGTTTCGTTGAGCTTCATCTAGAGTCTTTCTTGCGTAGTAGATAGTATGTGGAATCCGGCCAACTCTTTGGCCCAGCATAGCCCCCACTACCATGTTAGATGCGTCGACCATAATCTTGAATGGCAAAGAGAAGTTTGGGGGTGGATGATAGGAGCATAAACTAGTCTTTCCTTCAAGTGGTTGAAGGCTTCAATGCACTTGTCATCAAAATGAAATTCAACATCCTTCTCAAGAAAGTGGCATAGAGGTCTCGAGATCTTGCTAAAGTCTTTTATGAATCAGAGGTAGAAGCATGCATGTCCTAAGAAAGACCGGACATGTCTTACATTGGAAGGAATAGTAAGAGTAGAAATGAGGCCCACCTTGGCCCTATCAACTTCAATCCCATCCTTTGAAACTCAGTGGCCCAGAACAATGCCTTCGGGCACCATGAAATGGCTCTTCTCCCAAGATAGTACTAAATGAACTTTTATGCATCTCTCAAGGACAACAACCAAATGAAGTAAATATTCATCAAAAGTTTTACTAAAGACTGAGAAGTAATCCATGAACACTTCCAACGATGAATCAAGCATATCAGCAAAAATTGACGTCACACATCACTGAAATGTAGAAGGGGCATTACACAATCCAAATGGCATTCTCTGGTAGTCAAATGTACCACTTGGGCAAGTGAATGTTGTCTTCTCTTGATCTGCAGGATGCACAACAATATGAAAGTATCCAGAGTACCCATCAAGGAAACAATAGAAGTTTTATCCCCACTAGCCTCTCTAGAACCTGGTCAATAAACGAGAGAGGGTAGTGGACCTTTTTTGTCTTTTAATTGAGCTTTCGGTAGTCAACACACATTCTCCACTTTGATTGTTCTCTTACCGACATAAGCTCACCATCTGCGTTTTCTGCTATAGTGATCCCACATTTCTTAGGCACAACCTGGATGGGGCTCACCCATGTACTATCAGAAATAGGATAGAAAATTCTAGCATCTAGCAACTTCACAACCCTGAGGAGGAGGAGGAAGAAGAAGAAGAAGAAGAATTAGAGAACATCATAGATTCGTATGCACTGGCACGCGATAGAAGGACTAAGAGATTAGCCAAGGCATCTTCATCACACCTACCGCCCCGACCAACACCAGAAAGATAGTCCACCTCAACAACACAACCAAGCACCACACATCAGCCCATTAGGCACATGTTGGTGATTGAGGAAGAGGTTGTAGATACACCAGTCCAGAGGGTGCCCTTGAACTTGGACACAAGTTTAGGTCACACACCTATAAAAAAGAAGGAGAAGAGGATACTGAGAGCGAGGAGATGGAGGATGAACCGGTGGACATTTTGTCCAGGTTGGAAGATGACATGTTGGAATGGTTGGGAAAACAACCAGAGGGAACTACCTACGGCAAGGGAACAACAAGAGGTGTTGTGGCAAGACCTCTCCACCCTGAGTGCATGACAAGGAGGGTGGTTCCCACTAGATATGCATGTACACCTACAATGCAATCTCTAGGGATCAACTTCATGTTTGAGAGGCAAACAAAACATTGTGGACTGTACAAGATTTTGACGGAAGTTGAAGAGACATATTTAGAGCTTACTCATGAATTCTTTGCAACCATGGAGAAGGTACATTACCAAGGAGAGGATGCCATCAGATTCAAGATGAACTGCTCAACACATGTACTTAAAGCTTCTCAAATTAATGATATCTTTGCCCCCAAATTAGAAATGGCAAGGAATTTTGATGGGGGGAGGTTTGACAAGAGTGGGAGAGCAGACTACTCTAATATGTGGAAAGCAATCACTTGTCAATCTACTTTTGTTGTAGGGAAATCCAAGACAAGCAAAATCTACAATCCCTTCATGAGATACTTGCAAAAGGTCCTAGCAAACACCTTGTTTGTTCATTATGACAATCAAGGGTGTTGTTCATAGAAAGATTTGTTTTTTATGGACACTACTGCAAGTAGGGGATTTGTAAACATAGGGGCCATGGTGATTGATCATTTGAAGACAATTCCCTCCAAGAGCAAAAATCCATTCATCATGGGAGGAATTGTGACCACAATTGCAAAGGTAGTGGGCTACATTCCAGAGGGGCTTACCAAGGTAGATGGGAGAAAATATGTTGATTTGAACTATCTTGCTAGGTCCCAAATGATTTCCCTTAGAGATAACAAAATCTTCTATGTTATGAACCATGGGTACACTGGAATTACCCTGGAACTCCCATACCACACCAGACCCCTTCTCATGGATGTGGGACCACCAGGGGACTTTGTAGGGTTGGTATCAAAGTATGATAATGATCATCCTAGAGAGGGATTTAGAGTACATACAATAGATCTACCTAAAGAAGAGGGAGAAATAGACGTGCCAGAGCAGCATCATATACTAGAGCAGACACACCGCACAAGACCTAGAGTGGAGGATTTTGATGCACAACCACCTCCAACAAATGCATATGACATGTTAGTCATTCATGCACAATTGGAGGAAATTCAGTAGACACAACAGTCCATGTGGTTATATCAGGAATAGATGCATCATCCGATTAACCACATGTACCACTACCAGCATGCACAGACACAGAGGAACCCCCAATGGGGGGAGGATTTCTGGGGATCAATTTTTGGCTACCAGGAGACATACCTGCCTCCACAGGAAGACTACTGGGGCCATTACTACCAACACCCACCTCCATAGATTGGCCCACCACAGGACCCCACACCACTAGAGCCATGACTTCTACCCTATCATCCCTAAACTTTAGTTTCATGCTGAGGACAACATGGTTCAAAAGTTTGGGGTTGTAGGGCAGTAAGCCCTCAGTCTCATCTTATTTTGACATTTTCCTATTCTACCTGATCATTGTTTGTTTGATTTTAATCCATCTAATGTAGATTTTCTTTTGCTTGCATTCATGCATACATGTAGTCTAATTTCATGCATTTTTGTTTAATTTTTCAAAAATTTTGCTCTTTTTTCTCTTCCATGTCATGCATTGCTTTTCCATGTAGATTTTTGTATTTTTTGTGTGTTTTAACTAGGATTTGTTGCTTTATGCTTTAATTTCCCAAAAAGTTAGGTTTAGATGTGATTGAAGGCAAATTGTCACCATTTTGGCCAATTTTGCCCAAACTTGAATGTTCTTGCCCAAAAAGCATGTTTTGACTTAATATCTACTGTTTGAACTGAAATTTTCAAACTTTGACAAATGCATGCTATTCTCTTAGATTTTATTGCTATATGGTCTTGATTGTTGATTTTTTACATGTGCACCACCTCTCTTAAGTTTGTGAATGTTTTGGTTGAGTCATGAAGTGAGCAAGCTACAAACGCTTAGAGCCTATGGAATCACTTGATATAAATATGAATGTCATGTTGCTCTATCATGTGGTGTGATATCATAAGATGAAGTGTTGGATTATATTACATGCAGGAAATCTTATGTGGAAAACTACACTGATGACCCGGGTCACCCGCGTGACAGGAGAGAATACTTACCACTATACTAGTATTGTGACCTATATACCAAGGGTAGAATAGGTTCTTGGTAATTTGAATTATATGTCACTACGGGAAGTTTGACTGGTATTTCACTACAGTGGACTCATACTGACCAAGGGGGTGAGATTTTAGAATTTCAACTCTCCTAGATCTTGTAGGGAACTAATTACGACCAAGCAGCGGTCAGTTGGACTTTAAGTGGTATACCTCAAACTCCCTAGGGCTTAATAAAAGACGTGATCCAACCATGTAGTATATCTTTTTAGGTTTAACCATGATTAACATTGGTTGATTACCCTTGTTTGTTTATTATACTGCTTACTTGTTATATAATGAGGTAAGAGAAATTAACTACTTTGTAGATGATAGTCTTATCAGTTCCTTCTTATACTTGTTAGTCATGCATGTTTCTATGCCTATCTGTTTATCTGGCTTAGTGTGTTTTATATGCTTAATCTTCTTAACTTACTTTAATCTACTTAATTTGTTTAGTAATAATGTTACTCGGTCTAATCAATAACCATTGTTAAGAGTTATATCTCTCATTGGGACATTGGTCTAACCTCGTGGGTCACCACATCCTTTTAGGTGGTCGCCAGTGATGTTGTCAAGATCATGATGGTAAAGCAGAGCAGCTTGGAGAGAAGTAGAAGAAGAAGGTTGTCTAGCAGCTAGTAGTTAGTAGTGTCCTAGATTCGTCCCTATACTCTCATATCTGAGCACGAGTTGTTTTGTAGAGATGATATGTACATGAACTCAAGTTTTTGGCAATATGCCAATTTTTGTATATGGCATGTATACGTGGAATAATATCTTTTGTATATAGGTTGTGATTGAATTCACTAGACATACATGTATATACCTAGTATGGTATGTGTTGTTATGCAAGTTGTAGGACACTTTATGAAATGTTTTCAGGATATGTGGTTGTTAATAGTTGATCGTATGTGTTGTTTTGAGTAATCTCATTTAGCGTCTTGGGGCATCACAGTTTTTAGTTGGTATTAGTTCTCTAAGTTCACTAAGTCTATAGGGACATAGGACTTAGGTGTAGTGTCTGTTCTTATCATCATCCAACATATCTGATCATAGCTTATTCTCATGCAAATATGTTTGGAGAATGTGAAGAGCATGCAGAGAGTAGATATGTTGCGCCAATAGATGGAAGAGTTCCAGTGATGGGGCCATAACAGCCCATCATGCCTCAGTTTGACCCTACAACCATTACATATCCTACTTTCAAATCCATGTTTGAGAAGATCATGGCGACGATTACACATTTAGCGGATAGAGAACTTGTACCTCAAGCTAGGTAAGTTGTCCCTAATGCAGAATCCCAGGGTACTGGAAAGACATTTGAGAGGTTACAACATGTGGGGGAGATTGAATATGTGGGTATAGTAGACCCGACCGATGCAAATATGTGGTTTACAGATCTTGAGAAGGATTTTGAGATCTTAAATATCCTAGAAGAGGACAAGGTGAAGAATGTTTCTTATCTGTTGAAGGGTAGTGTTAGCCACTGGTGGGCCATAGGGAGGACAAGAGACCAGGAGTTGTGATAGTATGGGAAGATTTTTGGTGGGAGTTTGCAATTTGTTACTTTCTGGAGATATATGGAGGAGAAGAAAACTCAATCTGAAAAGATACATCAGGGTTCGATGTCCATCAATGAGTATGAGGTGAAGTTTATGGAGATTTTGAGTTTTTGTCCTAATATGGAAGTGACAAAGAAGGAGAGGATCCATAGGTTTGAGAAGGGTTTTAGCACGGAGTTGTCGACGACATCGTCTGCTTTAGAGAATAGAGAGAGATTTCCTACCTTTGTAGAGTTAATGAGGAGGATTAAAAGGCCTACTATCGAGAAGCATGACACCAATGCTAGGAACAGGCCAGCTCAGTTCCAGGGGTAGTCATATGGTGTCTTTAAGAAGCCAAGGTTCTTGTCTCCATAGTTAGAGCAGAGACCATCTTTCTCTGAGCCGAGATTAAAAGCACTGCCATAGTGGTCCTTGAGAAAGGGAAGATGTTATCATTTTCTACCATCAGGAGCACATAGTGTAGCATATGTGTCAGTGATAGGTCTGTCTAGGCCACTGATATGACACCATGACTTGTTATGAGTGTGGGCAAGTCAGGTATACAAGGTGGGTGTTCCCTATGAAGGATGAGGAAGTGACACAGTAAGCGAGGCAAAGTTAGTAAGATTTGTAGAAACAACACAACAGTGGTGGCGGTAGAGGATCTGGTTAGGCATCACAGGAAGGATCTTATAGGGCAACTGACAGAGGACGTGGATGGTGACAAGTAATGGTTAGATTCTATGCTATGAGTCAGTTGGAGGGAATGGTAAATCCACGGGTCGTGACAGGATAGATGGAACCTTTTCATTCTGACTTATCTTATTCTTCTTTTATATCAGTTGACACACTCTTTTATCACCAAAGAGGTGATAAGTAGTTGTTATCTACCTCTTTTTAGTAGATCTGATAGCCTTTTTCTTGAAACCCCTCTTGTTGGTTCCACTGAGTTTCAGTAGGTGTGTCCATCTTGTATTTTTTCTTTCTCAAGATGCAACTTTCAAGTGGATCTTATGCCATTTGACATGCATGAATTCGATGTGACCCTAATGATTGATTCCTTAGAGAAGTACAATGTTGTTTTAGACTATAGTTCCAAGGTGGAGACATTTTGTGAATGAGATGTTTCTTATATCTTCCAAGGATATAGGAATATTCTTCCTACATGTTTGGTGTTAGATATGGCAACAGAGAAGCTGATGGAGACAATAATGTGAGGCTTTCTTGGCACATGTTGTGGATACCAAGGCAAAAGGTCCTAGTATCTCAGAGGTACTGATAGTGTGAGAGTTTGAGGATGTGTTTTCTAAAGAGTTTCCTAGTGTTCCCCCTCCTAAAGAGATTGATTTCAAGATCAATATTATTTGTGGAACACAACCTATAGCTCAGTCACCTTACAGGATGACACCAATAGAGATGCAAGAGTTGAAGAAATAGTTGTAGGAGTTTTTGAAGAAGGGTTTCATCAGACTGAGCACTTCCCCTTGGGGTGCCCCCATCTTGTTCGTGAAGAAAAAGGATGATTCTATGAGGTTATGCATTGATTATCGATAGTTAAACAAGGTCACAATGAAGAACACGTATTCATTGTCGAGGATCAACAATCTATTTAATCAGTTATGAGGTGCCACTATGTTCTCCAAGATAGATCTAAGGCCAGGTTATCACCAGTCGATGGTCAAGGCAGATGACATATCTAAGGAAAATTTCAGGACTAGGTATGGTCATTATGAGTTCGTGGTTATGTTGTTTGGGTTAACCAACACACCGACAACTTTCATGGATTTGATGAACCTGATGTTCAGAACATACCATAATCAGGTAGTGGTAGTGTTTGTAGATGACATCTTGATATATACTAGGGACAATCAACAACATCAACAACACCTTTGCCAAGCCTTGACGATGTTAAGGCAACACAGGCTGTATGCCAAGTTCAGAAAGTGTGAGTTCTAGTTGACCAAGGTGTCTTTTCTAGGTCATGTTATATCTGTTAAAGGTGATTGTCTAGACTCGAAGAAGATAAAGTTAGTGTTGGAGTGGGAACAACCTAAAACATCGACAGTGTTCAAAGTTTCCTAGGCCTGGCTGGTTATAGATGAGATTCATTAAGAATTTCAATGATGTAGCATTACCCCTAACCAATTTGACTGGGAAAGGTGTCCCTTTTGTTTGGGATGACAAGAGTCAATGTTCTTTCCAACTGATGAAGGAGAAGTTGACCAGTGCTCTAGTATTAGGGTTGCTAGATCAAGGGAAGTGCTACATCATCTTTTGTGATGCATCAAAGAACGACTTGGGATGCGTGCTGGTGTAGGAAAAGAACATGATTTCTTTTTCTTCACAACAACTTAACAAACATGAGGATAACTACCTGATACATGATCTAGAGCTTGCAGTCATAGTTCATGCCCTGAAGATCTGGAGGCACTATCTATATGAAGATAAGTTTCAGATCTTCATCGACCACAAAAACCTTCAGTATACCTTCTCAAAGTAGGAGTTGAACATGAGGTAAATAGATGGACGGAGTTGATCAAAGACTATGAATGTATAATAGGCTACCATTCAGGGAAGGCGAATGTGGTATTTAGTGCATTGAGAAGGAATTCATCTTCTTCATTTTCTACAGACAAGGTAGAATTACATCCCATGATGTGCTATAAGACGGACATGCTAGTATCACTTCACCAGATGAATGTATTGTTGGAAGCATTTCTGTTGGCATGGTTGTTAGCAAAGTTTCAAGTGAATCCTACCTTGATACAACAAATTTGATATGCTCAGTATAATGACGCCATGATATAGAACATTAGGTTAGAGATTGGCAGTGAGAAGTATGATGGTTTCCATGAGTTAGAGGATGTAATAGTTTGCTTTCACAATAGGATAGTGGTTCCAGATGTTGAGGGCTTAAGGAAGATGGTACTTGAGGAGGGTCATTCCTCAATGTACATGATGCATCTTGGCAGTGCTAAGATGTATCATAATCTGAAGGGTCTATATTGGTGGCTAGATCTGAACTAGGATGTGGCATACTTCGTAGCTATGTGTTCAGTTTGTTAGCAGGTCAAGGCTGAGAATTAGAAGCCTATTGGGATGTTACAACCACTGCCAATACTACAGTGGATTTGGAATCATGTTACCATGGATTTTGTGGTTGGTCTTCCTAGGACAGCCAAAGGTCATAGTTCTATTTGGGTGATAGTTGATAGGTTGACCAAGTCATCTCATTTCCTTCCAATAAAGATGTTTTATATAATAAATAAGTTAGCACATATATAGGTAGATGAGATTGTACGTTTGCATGGCATTCCAGTGACCATAGTATCTGTTAGAGTCCCAAAGTTTATGAGTCATTTTGGGAACATCATCATACATCTATGGGGACACAACTGAGGTTTTGCACAACTTTTGATCCACATACAGATGGTCAGTCTGGAAGGACCATTCAGATTTTTGGAGGATATGTTTAGAGCTTGTGTCTTACAGATTCTTGGCAGTTGGGATATGCATCTGGGTTTGATAGAGTTTGATTGCAATGACAATTATTAGAGGAGCATAGACATGGAACCGTATGAAGTGTTCTATGGGAGACATTTTCATCACCTCTTTGTTGGTATGATACATGTGAGTATCAGCTTTTGGGTCTTAAGTTAGTGCATCAGACTACGGAAAAGATCAAAGTGATACAACAAAATTTGAAGGCAGCCCAGGATAGGTAGAAGTCTTATACTGATAGCTATTATAGACCGCTTGAATTCAATGTTGAATACCATGTATACCTTAAGGTTTCCCCTTGGAAGGGTGTGTTGAGGTTTGGAAAGAATGCTAAGTTGGCCTTGAGATATATGTAACCATACCCTATCTTGGCATGTGTTGGGAGGGTGGCGTAAAAGTTGGAGTTATCTCCTGAGTTGCACATGTTTTCATAATGTCTTCCATGTCTCCATGCTGAGGAAATATCACCCTCATACAGAGTAGACGTTCTGTCTAGTGGAGGTTGAGTTGGAGGAGGATGTGTCATATGTTGAGGGTCCTGTGTTGATCCTGGATAGGAGAGTGAAGAAGCTGAAGAAGAAGGATATAGTCTTATTAAGGGCGTTGTGGCATGATCGAGTTGTGGAGGAGACCACGTGGGAGTTAGAGGATGATATGCGTAGGAAGTAACCATCTTTGTTCGCATAGAATTTTGGGGGCAAATTCCTTGTTAGGGGTTTATGGTTGTAAGACCCCTGACCTTGATTTTTTGTTGAACATGTTTTCTTATCATAACTACATGCTTAAAACCTTAATCAAACCTTATGATATGCTTAGATATCATGTGACAAGATTATGTTTCAGGTTTGGTCTAGTTTGGACACTGTTTGTGCAAGTTATGCAAATATATTTTTGTTTTGGGCTTTTATGCAATTTACCCATATCTAGGGTATTTTTTACAGTTTTGTAAATGCTTTTTGTGTCTCACACATTTTCTTATCATGCTTGAGTTCTTTGTTCTTTGGGGCGCCTTGTCACACGTCTTCATATTTTTTGCGGTTGACCTGGGGGTGACACACTCTTTTATCACTAGAGAGGTGATAAGTATTTGTTATCTACTTGTTTGTAGTAGATCTGATAGCCTTTTTCTTGAAAACCCTCTTGTTGGTTCCATCGAGTTACGGGAGGTGCGCCAATGTTGCGTTCTTTCTTTCTCAGGATGCAACATTCAAGTGGATCTTTTGCCATTTGACATGAATGGATTCGATGTGATCCTAAGGATGGATACATTGGAGAAGTACAAGGTCACTTTGGATTGTAGTTCCAAGGTGGTGATGTTATGTTAAGGAGATGTTTCTTGGATCTTTCAAGGACATATGAAGATTCTTTCTACGTGTTTGGTGTCAAATATGGTAGCGGAGAAGCTGATGAGACAAGGATGTGATGCTTTCTTGGCACATGTTGTGGATACCAAGGCAAGAGATCCTAGTATCTAGGAGGCACTGATAGTGTGGGAGTTTGAGGATACCTTTGCTTAAGAGTGTCCTAGTATTCCCCCTCCTAGATAGATTGATTTTGAGATCAATCTTGTTCCTAGAACACAACCTATAACCCAGTCACCTTACAAGATGGTACCAATAGAGATGCATGAGTTGAAGAATTAGTTGCAGGAGTTGTTAAAAAAGGGTTTCATCAGACCGAGCACTTCCCCTTGGGGTGTCACTATCTTGTTCATGAATAAGAAGGATGATTCTATGAGGTTATGTATCTATTACTGATAGTTGAACAAGGTAGTAGTGAAGAACAAGTATTCATTGTCGAGGATCAATAATTTGTTTGATCAGTTGCAAGGTGCTACTGTGTTCTTCAAGATAGATCTGAGGTTAGGTTATCACTAGTTGAAGATCAAGGCTGACGACATACCTAAAATAGCTTTCAGGACTAGGTATGGTCATTATAAGTTCGTGGTTATGACATTTAGGTCAACCAATGCACCAACAGATTTCATGGATTTGATGAATGAGGTGTTCAGAATGTACCTTGATCAGTTTATGGTAGTGTTTATAGATGACATCTTGATGTACTCCAGGTACAATAAGAAGCATGACCAACACCTTCGCCAAGCATTGATGATCTTAAGGAAGCACAGTTGTATGCCAAGTTCAGTAGGTGTGAGTTATGGTTGATCGAGGTGTTTGTTCTGGGTCATGTCATATCTACTAAAAGTGTTTGTGTAGACCAAAAGAAGGTACAATCAGTGTTGGAGTGGGAACATTCCAAAACATCAATGGAGGTTTGAATTTTCCTAGGCTTGGCACATTACAAATAGAGGTTCATTAATAATTTTAATGATGTAGTGTTACCCCTAACCAAGTTGACTAGGAAAGGTGTCCCTTTTGTCTGGAATGATAAGAGTCAACGTTCTTTCCAGTTGTTGAAGGAGAAGTTGACCAACACTCTAGTGTTAGGGTTGCTGGAGCAAGGGAAGGGATACATGGTCTTTTGTGATGCATCAAAGAACGGCTTGGGATGTGTGCTGGTATAGGAAAAGAATGTGATTTCTTTTTCTTAGCGACATCTTAAGAAATACAAGGAGAACTATCTGACACATGACATGGAGCTTGCAGTTGTGTTTCATGCCCTGGAGATTGGGAGCTACTATCTATATGGAGAGAAGTGTCAGATCTTCACCGATCACAAGAACTTTTGGTATATCTTCTCGAAGTAGGAGTTGAACATGAGACATAGGAGATATAAGAAGTTGATCAAAGACTATGACTGTACAAAACACTATCATTCATGACAGGTGAATGTGGTACATGATGCACTAAACAAGAATTCATCTCCTCCATCGTCTACATACAAGGCATAATTACATCCCATGATGTGCCATAACCGGGACATGCTGGTATCACTTCATCATATGAATGTATAGTAGGAAGTATCTCTGTCGACATGGTTGTTAGCAAAGTTTTAGGTGAAGCCTACCTTGATACAGCAAATCAGAGACAGTCAGTAGAATGACATCATCATACAGAACATTAGGTTAGAGTTTGGCAGCAAGAAGTATGATGGTTTCTACTATTCAAAGGATGGGATAGTTTTCTTTCACAATAGGACAATGGTTCTAAATGCTGAGGGCTTGAGGAAGATTGTACTTGAGGAGGGTCATTCCTCAGTGTACATGATGCATCCTGGTAGTACCAAATTGTACCATAATCTGAAGGATCTATATTGGTGTCTAGATCTGAAGCGTGATGTGGCAAAGTTTGTTGCTATGTGTCTGGTTTTTCAGCACGTCAAGGCTGAGCATCAGAAGCCTATTGGAATGTTACAACCTTTTCTGATACCACAATGGAAATGGCATCATATTACCATGTATTTTGTGGTTGGTCTTCCTAGGATAGCCAAAGGTCATGATTCCATTTGGGTAATAGTTGATAGGTTGACCAAGTCAGCTCACTTCCTTCCTATCAAGATGACATATACAACAGAGAAGTTATCACATATATAGGTTGATGAGATCATCCATTTGCATGGTATTCCAGTGACCATAGTATTTGTTACAGTCCCACAATTTATGAGTTATTTTTGGGAATGTCTGCATACAACTATGGGGGCATAGCTGAGGTTTTGCAAAACTTTTGATCCACAAACAATTGGTCAGTCTGAAAGGACCATTCCATTTTTGGAGGATATGTTGAGAGATTTTTTTAACAATTTCTTAGAAGTTGGGATATGCATCCGAGTTTCATAGAGTTCTCTTACAACAACGATTATCAGATGAGAATACACATGGCATCGTATGAAGTTTTGTATGGGAGATGTTGTCAGTTACCTCTTTGTTGGTAGGAGACATGTGAGTATCAACGTTGGGATCCTGAGTTAGTACAGTAGACTAGGGAAAGAATCATAGTGATACAAAAAAAGTTGAAGGTAGCCCATGATAGATAGAAGTCTTATGTTGATATAGTCACATACCACTTGAGTTCGAAGTTGGAGACCATGTGTACCTTAAGTTTTCCCCTTGGAAGGGTGTGTTGAGGTTTAGCAAGAATGCTAAGTTCGCCTTGAGATATAGGGGACCATACCCTATCTTGGCACGTGTTGGGAAGGTTGCCTACAAGTTGGAGTTACCTCCTGAGTTGCACATGTTGCATAATGTCTTCCATGTCGCCATGTTGAGGAAATATCACCCTCATACAGAGCAAGCGTTCCATCTAGTAGAGGTCGAGTCGGAGGAGGACATGTCGTATGTTGAGGGTCATGTGTTGATCCTTGATAGGAGAGTGTAGAAGCTGAAGAAGAAGGATATAGTCTTAGTGACGGTGTAGTGGCACCATCGAGGTGTGGAGGAGGCCACATGGGAGTTAGAGGATGTGATATGTAAGAAGTATCAGTCTTTGTTTGTGTAGGATTTTGGGGGTGAAATCCTTATTAGCAGTTTATGGTTGTAAGACCCCTCACCTTGATTTTTGTTGAACATGTTTGTCTATCATAACTACATACTTAAAACCTTAATAAAAACTTTATTATGTGCTTAGGTATCATGGTACAAGCTTAAGTTTCAGGTTTTGTCCAATTTGGAAAGTGTTTGTGCAAGTAATGCACATATATGCTTGTTTTGGGATTTTATGCAATCTACCCATACATAATGTATTTCTTGCAATTTTTCACATTCTTGTTGTGCCTTACAGATTTTCTTATCATGTTTGAGTTAGTTTTGCTTTGGAGCATCTTGTCACACCTTGTTATGAGTGGTGACATCTTGTGGGTAGATTAGGGTTTGCTCTTATGGATACCCTAACACATGGTTGACCTTGGACCCGATGCTCACCTTATGTTGGTGGTAAGTTTAATGTGTACTCTCTAGGTTTGGCAGTCACCAAGGTTTCTTGTGATAACTAGGGTTGGCGGTCGATGAGGTTCCTAACTCATGTTGGTCCCCAAGATTTCCTAGGGTTAGTGACCGTTTGGATTTTATGATCCGTTGATCGCCAAAGTTCTTAGTGGACGTTTTCTTTTTCTGAACAAGTTTGGTTGATGATATTTCTTGTTGTGGTCATCATTTTCTAATCTAAATAGTAAACATATTTGCAAGTGTGAGAGGATTTCATTGATGATGCTTTGACCTTGGACACATGGCAAACTTAGCTAGACACCTCTACCTTCTCTTTCCTCTCACCCATAGCTATACCTCCCTCATCTCATACAACTAAACCCTTTAAACCCTATTTCTTTCTTCCTTGTTGTTAGATCTCATCCCGCTTGCTTGGTGGAGAAGTAGGATCTCAATGTTGAAGAAGGTGACCAATCTATCTTGCATGTGCTCCTAGGGTTTGGATCTACCTTAGTTGAGGTCGTTTGGTGCTTCCATACTTGGTTACTTGGCCTAAGTATGTGAGATCTCCCTCTTTTTCTTCATTTTTCTTGCTATCCTAACTTTCCCTTTCTTATTCTTGGTCAGTTCCATGTTGGAGAATAAACTATTGGTTGTAGAATACTCCTTTCTTGCTTCTTTGTACTAGGGGTTGCTTCCTTTTTTGTGGATGATCTAGCTTGAATGAGTAGAGCGTTCAAGATAGAGTTTCTTTCACCTTTCCTTTGAGCTACCTTGTTGTTTGCAGTTTCTTCATCTTATCTTAAGCGATTTATGTAACTTTATCCATGAGAATTGCTTACTTTTACCTTGCATGTACATGATCTTTCTCTAAATGGTTGTTCCAAGTAGAAAGATAGTATCTTTTACCTAGGGTTTGTGTTTACATGGTGATTCCTGAGTAGTGTATCTTTTTGGGTGAACCCTAAACCTTTTGCACGATTCTTGCTTGATAATGGAAGTTTTTTTACTTGCATGCTTATGGAAATGATGGTTTTTGGTCTCTCAAATGATGGTTGCTAATTAGAGTTTTGAACTGATCTTTCTCCTTATGATGCAACTTGGATACCTTTTAGATTTTTTGTGGTAACCAACCTATTTTGGACTCTTAGTCATCGATGAGATTTTGGTCTCTACATGATCACCAAGATTTTGAATTCATGATGGTCTCTAAGGTTTTGTACTTCATGTGGTCGCTAAGAATTTTGATGTTAGTTGTTGCCAAGATTTAGTTCTATGTGGACGATGAGACCTTGATGTTAGTGGTCACCAAGTGTTGAATTCTTAATTGGTCACAAATTTTTGTGAACCTTTATGGTCGCCAAGGATTTACAATCTTTAATGGTCTCTATGTTTGGTAACCCTAGTGGTTGCCAAATTTTCTAACCCTTGGTGGTCGTCAACCTTCTTGACCCTTGGCGTGTTTGATGACTTCTCTAACCTAAGTGGTCAATGAGATTTTCTGATTCTAAGTGGTCGCTATGTTTTCCTAACTCTATGATGGTGATGGTTGACTTTATGCATTCATGAAATGATGGGAATACTAATAAGTAGGGTTGATCATTGAGTGATGTTTGTAATTCTAATTCAACTTATCTTGTTGATCCTAACCCTAATACAAGTAAAGTGATGATGATTAGTCATGCTTTCTTGTGCAATTATTATGCTAAGGAAATACTCACTCTCTCTTTATCTCTCTTTATGTTGTTGAAACACTACTATGTTACCATATGAACAACATAAGCTCTTAAATGCAAAGTTATGTTGAACTTATATGTGACACACATATAGGAATGGTTTGTTGAGACTTTGGTAAGTCATGGAAAGATAATGATGTTCTTGTAGGGAACAATGTAAACAGTCTTATGACCTTGGAGATGGTTTTGTGTCCAAATTGATGTGTTATCCTCTTCATGATGTGACAAGGATTTGATTCTGTGATGGTATGATGATGAGTATGATGTCATGTATGGAAATGAAATAGTCCCATGTGATGATGTAATAGGCATTATTTTTCATGTTTTTTTTCTTCTGAAGTTGCAACATATCATGTTTTGTAGAATTCAATTAGGGTTTGTGTGTAACTTGATTGATGCAACATTTGTAACGTCCCATGATTTGAGGCCTCAGATAAAACAATCTTAAAAGGAATGAGTGGACTACCCATATCGCCAAGATGCACCTCCTTTTCTGGGAGCCCATCACTAAAGAACTCCATAGTTAACAGTGCTCAGTTTGGAGTAGTACTAGGATGGGCAACCAATCACGAAGTTGATCCCATGCTTGCACCCAAGTGAGGACAAAGCACACAGTTAAGGCTAGTGGTGGTATGTGGGGCCAGTCATCATTCTTGAAACTCTGCTAGAGCCTTGGGCTGTGGGCCCAAGTTTTACAAATGGTATCAAAGCCATAACCCCTCCAGTAGGTGGGGCCCACATTGGCATGTGGCATGCCAGTCTTGAGCCATGTGGTCCAAGCATGTAGGAAAGGGTTGTCCATGGTGATGTAGCCACCCTTGCGCTAGTATTCTGTGATCAGGAGTTGGGTGTCTATGGGTCATTCTATGTCTGCACTGAAATGGGGAAATATTATGAGGTCATATAGTTTAGCCTTGACGAGGATGTCAAGAGTCTAAGTGGGGGAGATTATAACGTCCTAGGATTTGAGGCCTCAGATAAAATAATCTTAAAAGGAATGATTGGATTTCCATATCACCAAGTTGCATCTCCTTTTTTGGGAGCCCATCACTAAAGAACTACATAGTTAAGCATGCTCACCTTGGAGTAGTACTACAATGGGTGACCAGTCGGGAAGTTGACCCCATGCTTGCAACCAAGTGAGGACAAAGCATGTAGTTAAGGCTAGTAGTGGTCTTTTGTGCCAGTCATAATTCCTGAAACTCTGCTAGAGCCTTGGGCAGTGGGACCGAATTTTACAACATTAACTCACCCAATTGGTATTAACTAATCAAGTGAAACCCTAATCATGTAGTGCCATGTGTCGTAGAACCATTACATGTTCAGGACTTGATGGATAGGAAAATGGATATTCCTAAGGGAAGCTCAGAGCACATACTATTGAGTATGCAGGGTTAATGAGATTGTGTGTCCCTGTCATCCTAATCTCAAGGTTTTAGAGGATGGCTGCGGTCATGCGTCAATGTAAGAATAGTTAATACTTGTACATCTATGATGTGGTTGAGGTCAGCTACGGTTGTACCTTGGATGATAGGGTTCTTGTATACCCTGGTTACTAGTGTCATGATGTATATACCAAGGGTAGACTAGGTTGTTAGTAGTTTGACTTAAATGTCACTTCAGACAATTTGACTAGTATGTCACAACAGTTGACTCATACTGACTGAGGGGGTGTGATCTCAGGATTTCGACTCTCCTAGATTTTTTATGAAATTGATTGTGACCTAGCAGTGGTTAGTTGGACTTTGAGTGATATACGTCAAACTCCCCAGGGATTAATAAAAGATATAATCCAATCGTGTAGTATATTTTTTTAGGTTTAACCATGATTCACATTGGTTGATAACCCTTGTCTTGTTTCTTATATTGCTTAGCTATTATATAATGCGGTAAGAGAAATTAATTACTTAGTATAAGATAGTCTTATCTATTCATTTATATACTTGTTAGTAATGCATGTTGCTATGCCTATCTGTTTAACTCACTTAGTGTGTTTTATATGATCAATCTTGTTAACCTACTTAATTAGTTTTATCTTCTTAATCTGTTTAGTAATAATGCTACCTATTGTAATCAATAACTATTATTGAGAGTTATATCTCTTGTTGGGATGTTGGTCTCACCTCATGGAGCACCACATCTTTCTAGATGGTCGCCAGCTACGTCATCAGGATTGTGGTGGTGAAGAAGAGCAGCTTGAAGAGCAGTAGAAGCAGAAGGTTGGCTAGTATCTAGTAGTGTCCTAGAGTCATCCTTGTACTCTTAGGTCCAGGCATGAGATGTTTTTTAGATGATATGTACATCGACTTGAGTTTTTTGCAGTATGTCGATGTTTGTATATGTCATGTATATGTCGAAGAATATCTTTTGTATACATGTTGTGGCTGAATCCATTGGACATACATGTAAATACATGGTATGGTATGTGTTGTTATGCAAGTTGTGAGAACCTTCATGTAATTGTTTTTTGACATGATAGTAATGTTTAAATCGGTTTTAATTTACCCATTTTTTTGGATATGTGGTTGTTAGTAGTTGATCATGCGTGTTGTTTTGAGTAATCTCATGTAGTGTGACTAGGTTTCACAGAGGCATCCTCAACATCAACAAACCTAGAAGAATCAAACACTAAGAGGAAGAATATCTTACACAGAGCTAATAGATTCCCTTCCAATACAGAGGAAAAGGTTGACGTACACCTCAACACAGATGTAGCATACCAGATCTTGGACCCTACCCTAGAACATTGACCTTTTCGACTTAGCCAAACAAGGTTAAGGTTTAGACCTAAAAGATGTTTGGTATAACCCTAATGAGCTAATGCATGTATAAATCACCATAATGTAATTTAATGTTCTCACATTAATCTTAAGCCAATAATAGACACATAAAATATGTCACATGAGATAATAATGAAATATAAAATTCTATGCAAATAATCACACATAATTTTTTGTTGATAGTATTAAGCTATAGAACATAAATGGAGGAGCAATAATGATAATAGTGAAAAAATATGATAACTTAAGTAATAATGTGATATTAATGGCCACAAATATTATATGTGATATAACTCATTAAAGGAAACCCCAAAAATAAAATATAAGTTAAAAATCATGTTCCTTGGGTCCCAATTGGCTCGAGGAGTCAAGTTTCACATTATTTACCTAATAATAATTAATTTAATTCAATTTGAAAAATAAGATATGAGCTTTTTCCCCAAAATATCAAATAAATTATTAAATGACTCCAAAAGAGGAAAATAATGTTAGATTCATAATCTATATAATAAATATAGCCTTTGGGTTAATTCTCATCCAATTTGGAAGATGTTTGATTATAAGATGAAATTCAGATAGAGAAAATGTGTAGAACCTTCAAAATATTAAATAAATGTACAAACCTTTGCAACATGTAAAATTAATGGAAAATTCGTATCCAACACATTAAATATGACATGTGGGTGAAGTTTCATAAAAATTGGAGAATCTTAAAGTCATTAATACATAAGGAAAGAGAAAATAGGATTTGGTTTATTTAATACATCAAAAGTTGTCAAAAGGCAAATCTGATTGCATATTCTGATTCCTCATATCAAAAATTAGGTTGGGTGTCAAATTTCATTAATTTTGGAGTTTGTTTGCACCCTCAAATGAAGAGAGAGAAATAATTTAAATGTCACTTTAGTCCAAATTGAAATAGGAAGTGCATATTGTGATGCGACTTCTATGGTTTCACTTTTTAAGTGGACCATTTGATCTCCGATCCAACGATTGTGGGTTGTCTCCTACCTTGAGTAGGAGACTGAGTTCCTTGTGAACAGTACCCTTGAATTTCTCAGCCATGAATCTCACTCGTTTCACCACCTTTTCTCATGATTTTTGTTGCGTTGAATTCGTACAAAGATTCCACACAGGATGAGCCATAATTTGGGCCATACTTTCCATTATTCATAAAACACCCAAACTTCCTCCCATAGCTTCTCGGGGCTACTACTGTGTGAAGCCGTAGAACAAGATCACACCTATAAATATACGTACCCCAAGCACTGTTGGACCTCTCGCAAGGTTTCCCTTGCTTCCACCTTGTACCACCATCAAGTTGCTTCTACCCACTGGTTTACAACACCTAGCATAGGTAGGAGACTCCATGGTTCATTGACTTTGTATAGAGGTGAGTTCCCCTGAGCTTGTTCTTCGATTTGGTATCGTCGGGTCGAAGTTTGGAGGCCACTGTGGGTTTTGCCCAAATCAGGCCTCAAGCTGCTGCTTTGATTATTATTTGTGGAGTGAGCGAGAGTAGGGGGATGATACCCTACATATTTTCAATTCTAGCCCTCATCAATCCTTTCTTTACTTTTCTTTGATAAGGGCATTTTTGTCCTTTTGCCCGTATTCCCTTTGTTTCATGTGAACATTTATGAACTTGACTGAGTCGTTGACTCACTGATGTGGCCACTTCCTATTGGGCCAGGTCAGCAGACCATTCCAACCTCTCTCTTTCTCGCCAAGCTTGTTTTCCTATGTGGCTTAAACTGATTTTTTGATTGGTCAATTTTCTAAAAATCATATCTTTTAATTCGCTTGTCCAAAAATTAAAATAAGATATGTTTTGGAATTGGAAAAATGTGTTCTTTCTAATAAAAATAGTTTCCAATCCTAATTTCCATGTTTTCAATGATGGATTCTTGAAGGACTAACTAATTAATATAAAATCCCTAAAATTAGTAACTAATTCATCTTAACTCCAATTATAACAATAAATATTTTTTATTGATCAGAAAAACATAAGGAATATTTTGGTCTAGGTTTTGATTCCAAAAGTCAAGAATTAGGGTTTCATTACATTTATATGAATCTTAAACCCAAATACATGTGAATAAAATGTAATGAGGCAAAGTTGATCTTGGAAACAACTAGATTGATGAAGGGTGTTTCTAGGACTGTAATATAAGGTATTTTATATCCCCTATTATTCTATATTGAGAGATGCACCTATTTTTATCTCTCTCTTGGTCCTATGTACATTATCCTACATCGTATCTTGTTCTTTTGAAAAACATGCTTCATGTGAAGTATCTTATTTGTTACTGATCTTATGATCATGATTTGATATTGTTTTGGTCTCTTACTAATGTTTTGTTCATGATGGAACTCTATATGATGACATGTGATGTCTTTTGCCCACTTCTGAGGTGGATGTTTATGTTATCCATTAGTATGATGGAAATATTGTGAATCTGACAATACTTTCTACTTGCCTCTACATTAAACATGCTATGTGATTCAGTAGAACTAGAGTAGTGTAATTGCATTGGTTTTTAGTCAGATGTGTATTTCCTTCTAGGGGTGATATGCTCCTATTATTTTTGGTATGGATGTGGCGCCATACCCAGGTTTCAAATTTGTGAGGTTTGGTCCACTTTATATATATTGGGAGTTTGGCAGTACATTATTCTCTATCAAGTATCAAGTTTGTGAGGCTTGGCTGACTTTGTTGTTATATTGTTCTAGGGCTATCCTTATCTCACATGCATGCATGATAATGTTTATGGATTATGGGTTATGTGCCCTAATTTCATATGTGCTTATGTGGAACCAATTTTATTATTGACTTTAATGGAAAGTATCTCTTTTATTGTGGATCAATTCTCTTGATACCCACTTGGGTGGTACTTTATTTTCTATGGGAAGCCTTTTATTTTGTTGTCCTTTAATCTTTTAAATTGATCATTATCCTATTTAGTATTTCACATACCAAACTTTGCTGATGTTATCTATTTTTCTCTTCTTGCTGGGGTACGCTTCCAACCCTAGGTGAAGGACTTGAAGATATGGACATAGCTTAAGGAGTAAAAGCTTGGAGACAAAGTTGTTATGGTTTATATTTCCCTCTACTAGATCCTTATGATGTACCTTTTATGTAAACCCTTATGGGACATGATGTTGAGGTACTTTTTTAATCTTATGATAAATTGAATATAGTCAATGTTTTATTCCACTGCTAAATTTTGGTGTTATGATACATTCATGTTGAATAAATTTTTTTCATCCCTTTGGAAAAAAAGTATGTCGGTGTTTGGTCTGGAATGTTGCCTTTTTATTTTAGTAGGTAGTGGTTCCCCTATGGGATCCCACTCCTTATCACATGGTATCAGATCCCATGGTAGTTAGAATCTGACTATTTCAATTTTGTCTCCAAAATTAGAGCCCTTACCTTGCATAGTTTTCCTCTAGGTGAGATGTTCATCCTAGAATTGATCTATGTTAAATTTGTGATGAGTTTTTGGGATACATTACCCTATCGTATATGTTTATTATGATTTGTATTTCTTAATGCTAAGAGGTTTGCCTTGAGTATGCAATATCGTTGAGGAGATGGTAGGATAAGGAGGTCTGAATATGGAAATATTGTGACTTGGTTTTCACATTGAATTTGGGCCATGATTTTAGTTTTCACTCGCAAAAGTTTTAACACCAAATTATTTTCCATTTATACTATTTGTACAAATATAATGTTTTCTTTGGATTTTATTGAAGTTTTCTTAAACTAAGTCACAATGAAGTGATATGAAAAGTTTTGCTAGTAAAACCCTAAACCTAGTGCTTACCCTTATTTTGACTTTGGAGTTTGTGACTAGGATTGATATAAAGGTGTAGTTGACCTACCCTATGAATTTTGGATGTTTATTTAGGGTTGTTAGGTTAGAGACACGAGGACCTAAAACTCAACCCTAGATGGTTCTGGTTTATTAGTTGGAAACATGAATAACATAAATCTAAAAAATAATCACAACTAAAAGACATGTGGGTAACCCTAAATGATGTTTAGTTTGACTTGTTAGGATGAAATCCTTTAAAGGGGTGGAGAGTAGTTGGTTGTTGATGTTTGGATCAATAGATTTCGAGGACGAAATCCTTTTAAGGGGTGGATTGTTGTAACATACCAGATCTTGGACCCTACCCTAGAACTTTGACCTTTTGGACTTAGACAAATAAGGTTAAGGTTTAGACCTAAAAGATGTTTGGTATAACCCTAATTAGAAAATGTATGTATAAACCACCCTAATGTAATCTAATGTTCTCACATTAGTCTTAAGACAATAATAGACACATAAAACATGTCACATGAGATAATAATGAATTAGATAAAATTATGTGCAAATAATCACATGTAATTCTTTTGGTGATAATATTAAGCTATGGAACATAAATGGAGGAGAAATAATAATAATAGTGAAAAAAAGGTATAACTTAAGCAATAATGTGATATTAATGGCCACAAATATTAATTATGGCATAAATCATTAAAAGAAACCCCAAAAATAAAATCTAAGTTAAAAATCACGTTCCTTGGGTCCCAATTGGCTCGGGGAGTCAAGTTTCACATTATTTACCTAATAATAATAATTAATTTCATTCAATTTGGAAAATAAGATATGAGCTTTTCCCCCAAAATATAATATAAAATATAAAATGACTCCAAAAGAGGAAAATAATCTTCGATTCGTAATCTACATAATAAATATAGCCTTTGGGTGAATTTATATCCAATTTGGAAGATGTTTGATTAAAAGATGAAATCAGGAGAGAGAAAGTGTGTAGAACCTTCAAAATATTAAATAAATGTACAAACCTCTCCAACATTTAAAATTAATGGAAAATTCATATCCAAAACATTAAATATGACATGTGGGTGAAGTTTCATAAAATTTGGAGAATTTTAAAGTCATTAATACATAAGGAAAGAGAAAATAGGATTTAATTTATTTAACACATCAAAAGTTCTCAAAAGGCAAATCTAATTGCATATTCCAATTCCTCATATAAAAAATAGGTTGGGTGTCAAATTTCATTAATTTTGGAGTTTGTTTGCACCCTCAAATGAAGAGAGAGAAATAGCAAAATAATTTAAATGTGATTTTAGTCCAAATTGAAATAGGAAGTGCATATTATCACACGGCTTCTATGATTTTGCTTATTATGTGGACAATTTGATCCCCAATCTGATGGTTGTGGGTTGTCTCTGACCTTGAGTAGGAGGCCAAGTTCCGTGTGAACAGTACCCCCAAATTTCTCAGCCATGAATCTCACTCGTTTCACCACCTTTTCTCATGATTTTTATTATGTCGAATTCGTAGGAAGATTCGACACAGGATGAGCCATAACTTGGGCCATACTTTCCATTATTCATAAAATGCCCAAACTTCCTCCCATAGATTCTTGGGGCTACTACTGTGTGAGGTCGTAGAACAAGACCACACCTATATATATACATACCCCAAGCACCATTGGACCTCTCACAAGCTTTCCCTCGCTTCAATTTCGCTCCAAGTTTCACCTTGTGGCCCCGTCAAGCTGCTTCTACCCACCGATTTGTGGTGCCTAGAATAGGTAGGACACTCCATGGTTCATCAATTCCATACAGAGGTGAGTTCCCCAGAGCTTTTTTCACCCAAATCAGGCCTCAAGATGCTACTTCTCGGTTGCCATCCATGGAGTGAGCAAGAGGAGGGGGATGATACCCTCTGTATTTCTAATTCTAGCCCTCTCTGATCCTTTCTTTTCTTTTTTTGCTAAGGGCATTTTTGTCCTTTCACCCATATTCCCTTTGTTTCACGTGAACTTTTTTGACCTTGATCGAGCCGTTGACTTGCTGATGTGGCCGCTTCCTATTGGGCCAGGTCAGAGGGCCGATCCCACCACTCTCTTTCTCTCCAAGCTTGTTTGCCTACGTGGCTTAAACATATTTTGTGATTGGTCAATTTTCTAAAAATTGTATCTTTTAATTCACTTGTCCAAAAATTAAAATAAAACATGTTTTGGAATAAAAAAATGTGTTCTTTCTAATAAAAATAGTTTCAAATCCTAATTTCCATGTTTTCAATGATGGATTTTTTAGGGTCTAATTAATTAATATAAAAGCCCTAAAATTGGTAACTAGTTCATCTTAACTTCAATTATAACAAATAAATATGTTTTTTTATCAGAAAAACATAAGAACTCTTTTGGTCTAGGTTTTTAGTCCAAAATCTGATTTTTACTAAAAAGGTATGGAATTAGGGTTTCATTACATTTATATGAATCTCAAACCCAAATACATGTGAATAATTTGTAATTAGGAAAAGTTGATCTTGGAAACAACTAGATTGATGAAGGGTGTTTCTAGGACTCTAATATAAGGCATGTTGTATCCCCTATTATTCTATGTTGAGAAATGCACCTATTTTTATCTTTCGATTGGTTCTATTGACATTAGCCTACACCATATCTTGTTCTTTTGAAAAATATGCTTCATGTGAAGTATCTTATTTGTTACTGATCTTATAATCATTATTTGATATTGTTTTGGTCTCATATTGATGCTTTGTTCATGTTGGAACTCTATACGATGACATGTGATGTCTTTTGCCCACTTCTGAGGTGGATGTTTATGTTATCTATTAGTATGAAGGAAATATTATGAATCTGACTATACTTTCTACTTGCCTCTACATTAAACATGCTATGTGATTTAGTAGCACAAGAGTAATGCAATTGTGTTGGTTTTTGGGCGGATGTGTATTTCCTGCTCGGTCTAGTATGCTCCTGTTATTTTTGGGATGGATGTGGCCCCATACCCAGGTTTCAAATTTGTGAGGTTTGGCCCACTTAATATATATTGGGAGTTTGGCAGTACGTCATTCTCTATCAGGCTTCAAGTTTATGAGGCTTGGCCGACTTTGTTGTTATATTATTCGAGGGCTATGTTTATCTCACATGCACCCAAGATGATGTTTATGGATTATGGGCTATGTTCCCTAATTTCATATGTTCTTATGTGGCACCACTTTTATTATTGACTTTAATGGCAAATATCTCTTTTATTGTGGATCAATTCTCTTAATACCTTCTTGGGTGGTACTTTCTTCTCTATGGGAAGACTTTTATTTTGTTGTACTTTAATCTTTTAAATTGTTCAATCTCCTATTTAGTATGCACATACCAGCCTTTGCTGATGTTATCTATTTTTCTCTTCTTATTGGGGTATGCTTCCAATCTTAGCTGAAGGACTTGAAGATATGGACAAAGCTTAAAGAGTTAAAGCTTGGAGACAAAGTTGTTATTGTTTAGATTTCCCTCTACTAGATCCTTACGATGTACATTTTGTGTAAACCCTTATGGGAGATGATGTTGAGGTACTTTTGTAATCTTATGATAAATTGAATAGTCAATGTTTTTATTCCACTGCTAAACTTTGGTATTATGATACATTCATGTTGAATAAATTGGTTTCATCCCTTTGGCAAAAAAATTATGTTGGTGTTTGGTTTGGTATGCTGCTTTTTTATTTTAGTAGGGATTGGTTCCCCTCTAGGATCCCACTCCTTACAGCAGACGTGGTGTTGACCAAGCTAGGAATCGCTCCAAAAGTGCCACCACTTGATGATGCTACCACTGTAGATATCATTGATGAGCATGGAGAAGAAAACTTGGTGTAGAACACTTCAGAACTGCAAAGGAATGATGAAGTCCAGTCTATAGCTTTACCAGAATAGTACAAAAATGTGGAAAAGAAGGCTAAATAGTACAAACCCAAGAGAAACCCGATAAATTTTGATAGGTAGGTGACTCTCTCTCATGAAGAAGATGAAATTGGGGAAAATAAAGCAATATTGGAAGCTATTGAAGGAAGGAAACCAACAGGGAAGAATATTGATGATGTAATGGTTGGGTTAGACCTACTTTTAGACTACAAAACTCTTCCACCTCTCCTTACATATGATGAAATTTATGAGTAATTCTTAATGGATGAACCCAATGAAAATGATGCCAAATCTTTTTGGAAGAAGTAATGAAGAAATTGCTTGATATGATGAGAACGGTAACCTAAACCATGTGTTCATTAAAGCTCCTAAGAAGTTGAAAAAATCCATCTTCCAAGAACATGAACCCACAAACAATATCAACTTGGAAGTTCCCCCGCTTCTGCCATGCGAAATGAAAGATATTGATGTGGCATCTACATCTGGGATGCTCCTTAGGGAGATCCACATTTGTACGATGTTCTAGATGATGAAAAGTTGACAGATGATGTCATATACAAGAACCAACTATATACACTAATAAGGGATGACCGACAACTGACTTTCAGATCCAAGGCCTCCATAAGAAACAAGTACTTCAAAAATTTTTATGACAAACTTGATGTTTCTCTAAAAATCAGCCATGCATTGTCTCCCATACAAGGTGATGGACCACTGGATGTTGATGGTGGAAAGTCTTTCAAAGAAGAAAACAATAACTTATAACTATAACATCAACGATATTCCCTATGGAAGAATGGTTCTTCAAAAACTAATATGATAGAGAAATACAGAAAGTCTCAATCAAAATGAAACTCTTGATCTAAGGGGCTTATGATTAGTCTCACCCTAGCTGGAAGGGTATCTGGATAAATACCAATGTTCCCCAAAAAAGCATAATTCAGGGACAACACATTCATCATTATTATTGAGGCCTTGAATAGGAGGATCTCCCTAGATTATATTTCTAATGTAGACATCCATGCTAGATGATGAAAGCACATCATGGAAATCATCCTCAATATCCCTAGAATTATTCTCAAAAATAAGGAGGACTTAGTCTGGAAAACTCCTGATTAATCACTCAATCCCCCTAGTAAATAATAGGCAACAAAAGCAAAAAATTTACTACCATATTCCCCATGAAATCAGTGGATTGCGTCAATAACTATATAATGGAAATGATGGATTTGAGGAAATACCTCGTCCTGGAGCAAGTCTAGTGACATCTCCTCATTGTTGTAGTTGTGTAGATGTCCTCTACTTGCACTGGGTCTCCTCTACAGATCCATTGTGTAAGACAGACTCAAACAACATCTGCAACAACTCTTGATCTCACAATGCACTGTTAGCTGACGTGGTCCTCCTAGAGATAGGAAAATGCCACCTCACTTTTATGGAAGTCTACACGGACTATCTAGAACTCTTGTCATCCTACTAGAATGGATAGGAAGTAGTTGTCCCTCTTGTTGGTGTAATATTCACCAACTTGCTCTCCCACAATTGTTCTCCCTAGCTATCCCTCCCTTTATCAGGTAGGACTTTGTTGGGTTCTCTCAATTTCCACAACCAAAGAAGATAAACAATTTTCAGAGGTAATTGATGTGTCTGATAAGACCCCAATACCCCTCAATTTTTAGGAGGGATTATGGATTGGGTTCCTAGTCTATGTGGGAGTGGAAGGACTGGAATTTCTATGAATTAATTACCCTATAATAGGTGATCCAGTCGGATGGCGTAGTGGGCCGACTGGTTCACTTAGTAAGCCAATCATTTCACATATTTCCCACTCGCAATTTTAATTGATAAGTTGTTTCCCATTAATTTCGAACATTAATTCCTTGTACCAATCAAATTGAACAAGTGCAACGATCAACTATTCTCATGAATTGTGAAAATCATCAAAAACTTCAGTTGACACGACCGAGTCGATCGGTTCACTAGGTAAACCGGTTGTGTCACCAACATAAGTTGATTGGTTGGTGTCTTGATTCATGTAGAATTCAGCCAATTCAATTTTCAATCAACCTGATACTCCAACCAGTTGTTCAACACTTGAACTTGATGGTTCGAAGTCAAGTCAGTTAATTGGTTGTTTAGTTGAATACCTAAATATCTTTACTAATCAACTCAAACATAATTCACGTATAAAATACTCTTCTAGGTGAACTCCTATGTGTGTGGCCCTATAGGTCCCACATCACATTGGAAATGAATATCCATAACCTATTTATGACATGACAAGCATAGAGTGGTTCCTAGTGACACATCTGTGCTACCCAAGTTAATGGAAAGTTGGAGAAAAACATCAACCTACAATCTATGTATGGTGTTATAGTTTTTGTATATTTCCTTTGTGACTGATATCCAGATTGAACTCAAGGCATGGAGTAGTCATCCTCTTCAACATTTCATCTTGTTTCTTGAACTAGAACAGACTGTCTAAGATATATGTAAGCTCAACATCATATATTAACTTGCATGTGCATGGCCATGCATTTCTCAGACTTGCTAATCTAGATGCATAGGATATCATACTCCTATAAGAGGGAAAAATCCCATCTACATCACTCACAATCAGTCCCTATGTGTCACAGTCACCCAATCATCACCGTTATGGCAACCCTTATTCAGTATTACATTTGATGATGTCAAAGTACACTGAACGACATGTGATGAGTGTAGTGACTTTAGATCTGAGAACCACAATTACCACCAACACTATGAGATCTAAATATGACTTCCATTGCAATGGTTTCCATGTGTCAGTCTCATGGTGGGTCTTCCCAAAACTCTATTATCTAACAAGTATTTATATGCTTGGTTTGATATACCATTTCATGACTAATGAGATCCTGTCATCAACCAACATACTCTCTAGTCTTATGTGTTATTGTTTTCTATCAACCTTCAACAATAACATCTGATTAGGGACATAATGAGAATGTATAATGTTAACATATCTATGATCTCATTGTTCAAGTCACGTACTTGAAGATATACATCATTGAGTAATATCATTATCTAGACATTTATTATGTTACATCATTATCTCATAACTGAATTAAAAAAAATTGGAAGCTTGCTTTTATTAATAATAATTTTTTTTACATATTATGTTATTACAATCATCATATGATTGTCTCTCTGGGCATACATACCAAAAGACTCCCACTTCCACTTAGAGACAATCACCCACAAATCTTATTCCAAGTGATCTAACATGACCATCATGCTTCTACTATGAAAGTGCCTTTGTCAAGGGGTTTGCAACATTGTTATCAAATGGTACTCTGCAAATCTTCAAATTTCCTCACTTTACAATCTCTCGTATGAGATGGAACCACCTTTATATATGCTTTAAGCATTGATGTGATCTGGGTTCCTTAGCTTGTGCAATAGCTCTATTGTTGTCATAATTTAGCTCAACTACATCATTGATGTTTGGAACGACCCCAAATTTAGAGATCAACTTCTTGATCCACACAACCTCCTTTGCTACATTAGATGCACGAATATACTCAACCTCTGTTGTTGAATCAAAAATTGTCTCTTGCTTGGAACTTTTCCATCTTACAACTCCATTGTTCAGGCAGAACACAAATCCTAATTGTGATATGCAATCATCTTTGTTAGTTTGGAAGCTTGCATTGGTGTAACCCTTTATCACCAACTCTTCCTCTCCACTATAGATGAGGAATTGA
Organism: Alisma plantago-aquatica; assembly: GCA_963693085.1. NCBI lineage: Eukaryota > Viridiplantae > Streptophyta > Magnoliopsida > Alismatales > Alismataceae > Alisma > Alisma plantago-aquatica. The sequence continues at coordinate 716,669,237 of OY856409.1, read as the reverse complement.
TCCTTAGTCCTTCTCAAGTACTTAAGGATGTTCTTCACATATGTATTGTATGCATCACTTGGATCTGATTGATACCTGCTCATCATTCTCAAGGTATATGAGGCATCATGACGAGTACAGAACATTTCATACATGATTGATCCAATTTCTTATGCATATGGAATCAAACTCATACATTCCCTTTCTTCACAAGAACTGGTATTCTAAGCTTTAGAGATGGTAACTCCATGATGCATTGGCATGTTTCCTCTCTTTGAGCTCTCCATGCTGAACCACTTCAATACTTTTTCAACGTATGTGCTTTGACTTAGTCAAAGAAGCCTTCTAGATCTATCTCTATACATCTTGATCCCTAAGATGTAGGCTGCTTCTCCCAAGTCTATCATAGAAAATGTATTTCCCAGCCATGTCTTAACCTTTCACAAAGTAGGGATGCCATTACCCATCAATAGTATGTCATCTACATACAATATGAGGAATGTCACTATGTTCTCACTAACCTTATTGTACACACAAGGTTCATCTTCATTTTCAAAAAAGCCAAACTCTTTTATTATCTCATCAAAACAAAGATTCTAGCTCCAAGATGCTTGCTTCAATCCATAGATTGATCTTTGTAGATTATAAACTTTATTTGCATCCTTTGGATTTATAAAACCCCCTGGTTGTGTCATGTACACATCCTCAAGAAGACTCATGTTAAGGAATGTGTTTTTAATATCCATCTATCAAATCTCATAGTCACGATAAGCTACAATAGCAAGCATGATCCTAATGGACTTGACCATGACCACTGGAGAAAAGGTTTTGTCATAATCAACACCATGAACTTGTCTGAAACCCTTTGCAACCAATTTTCCCTTACATGTTTGTACTTTACCATCCATGTCAGTCTTCTTCTAAAAGACCCTCTTTCACCCTATGGGTTTTACCCCTTTACGTTGATCCATCAAGTTCCATATGTTGTTTGTATACATGGATTCCATCTTAGATCTCATGGCCTCAAGCCATTTCTCAGATTCTGGCCCCTCAGTAGCTTTTAGATAGGTTGTTGTCTCATCATATTTGACCAACTCACCACCTTTATGAGTCACAAGTTATCCAAATCTCTTAGGTTCAAGGTGTGTCCTATTAGACCTATGAGGTACTTGTGCTAGAGGAATCTGAGATTCCACAACACTTTGTGATTCTCTTTGTTCCTATTGTACATCTATCTTTTCAATGCTTTCTCATTGGTCTCGAACCTCTTTGAGTTCCACTTTTCTCCCATTGATTCCTTTTGAAATAAAATCCATCTGTAAGAATGCAACATCCCTGGCAACAAATGCTTTGTTGTCAGATAGGGAACAAAAGTAATATCCTCTTGTGTCTTTAGGATATCCAACAAAATAACATTTAGGGCCAAGCTTTTAAGGAAACGTTTTCCTCACATAAGCTTCACATCCTCAAATTTTCATAAAAGACACTTTGGGATGCTTCCCAGTCCATATCTCATATGGTGTCTTTTGAACCGATTTAGATGGTACTCGATTTAGTGTAAACACATAGGTATCTAGTGAAAACTACTAGAGGGGGGTGAATAGAGTTTTATAAAGATTTTAATAATTAATTAACTCAAACAATCAATCACAAAGATATTGGACAAGGAGACAAGAGTTTAGAGTGGTTCCAACCTTAGCAAATACTAAGGAAGTCAGTCCACTACCCGGTTGCTTACCCAACTGGGATTTATAAAGAAATTTATTTTATTACCTCACAAGGATTTTACATAAAATACAATTTCTTTTCCTAAACCCTTCAAGCAGCCTTCACCTAGAAGTAATCGCCCAACCTTGAAGCAGCCTTCACCTAGAAGTAATTGCACCACCTTGAAGCAGCCTTCCTCTGGAAGTAGCTTCCCGTTGCAATAGCCTTCTTGAAGTAGCTTCCCGTGCGATAGCCTTCTTGAAGTAGCTTGAAGTCCCCTTCTCCACCTGAGAAGTCAAACTCTCTCCAATCTGCAGCCTCCAATCCTAGGAGTAGCAAGGAGAATACAAAGGATAAAAAGGAACAAGAAAGAAAATAGAAATTACAACTTATCCTTTTAAGCACAAGGCTTGATTTGCCTATATCAAGCGTATTGATCTCCTAACCAATGAGTGTAGAAGTGTAAGTGCTGTAGTAAGGAGATGCTAGCCTATAGGACACAAATTTGAGCTAAGGGGAAAGTAGGCCAATGATCACAGTGCTCAATTTGCTTGCAACAAATTGCTCAAATATGCTCAAGTATTTTCTCAAGTGTAGCAAGTGTAAAACAAGTGAGTTTAGGTGTCCTATGGCTTGTCCTATTTATAGGAATGGCCTAAGGATGCTTAAGGACGTTCTAGACAACTTCTAGGGGTTTCTAAGTGCTTAACTAGCCGTTAGGTACAGAGTTGTTGCTTTAACAACGGCTAATTAATTAATTCTGCAGTTGCTGTCAGAGACCATCTCGGTCGACAAATGGTCGACCGAGATACCTACTCGGTCGAACTTTTGTCGACCGACAGGCTCTCTGGAACAAGTGATTTGCAACGTCTTTCATCAACTGCCAACTAACTTTTCTGTTGTGTCTAACGGCTACTTTGGATCTTTCTCGGTCGAGAAGATTGTCGACCGAGAGTGTCTCGGTCGAGGAGTTTGTCGACCGAGATTGATCCTGTTTCAAGGTTTCAATTTAGGCACTAATTATGTGTGTGAGTGTGCAAAAGTAATCCTATTTGAATGGGATGACTTGTCTAACTGTGGTGTTTAGCTAGGGAGAATCTAACGCTTGATTTACATGCAATTCTAAGTACTTGTACATTATATTTTTGTACAAGTTTTTACAACAGTGATTACATTGCATGAAAATATAAATATGTAAGCTTGTAGATTTTCCCTTGTTGCTTTGTCATCCTGCACACTCAAGTAGCTCGTTAGATTAATAAGAATGAAATGTTTGTCATAATCAAAACAAAGGGATTTATGGATGTCCATTTAGCCAACAATCCCCCCTTTTTGAAGATGACAAACATTTCCAAAATATAAATAAAGGAAATATAAAGCATATGAGTTTCATACCTTTAGATTACCTTTTGTATCTTTTTCTCTTGTGTATAAAATGTGTGCTTATTATTCCCCATGAATTGTGGAACATGAAATCCAGATCATTTGGGAATATAGCAACTTTCAATGTAAAGCCAAGAGTTTATTTATGAAACTCATTAATTGAGGTTTACATAATTTCTGAATTTTAGTTTTATAATTATCTCTCCCCCTTTGTCATTTCAAAAAGATAACCGTTAAGAATAAAAACTCCCCCTTAATTAGATATCCCATCAAATCTAATGAAAAAAGATGTCCATTTAAAAGCCAAAAATGTAAACAAGAGTTTTTGTTTAAGTAGCACAAATGTCAAAGAAAACATCCTCCAAAGGAGTGATAAGCAATTGCTTCCTAATGTTGTTAAATTTATTTAGTGGAAGCGGTTTTGTAAAAATATCAGCCAATTGATCTTCCGTATCAATATGATGAAGGGAAACATGATTCTTGGAGATATGATCCCTTAAGAAGTGATGACGGATTTCAATATGTTTAGCCCGGCTGTGTAAAATAGGATTGTGTGCTAAGTTTATGGCGCTCGTGTTGTCACAAAAAATAGGTGTAGATGACAGATTAAAACCATAATCGCTTAACACCTGTTGCATATAAAGCACTTGAGCACAACAAGACCCGGCTGCCATATATTCAGCTTCAGTTGTAGATAGGGCAACTGTATTTTGTTTCTTGCTAAACCAAGATACTAAAGCTCTCCCTAATAAGAAACAGCCACCACTAGTACTCTTGCGATCAAGTCGACAACCAGCATAATCCGCATCAGTATAAGCTTTAAAATCTAAGGATTGTCCTTTTGGATACCATAAACCAAAGCAAGTAGTACCGGCTAGATAACGAAGAATTCGTTTAACTGCTAGAAAATGAGAGTGCATAGGTTGTGATTGAAATCGAGCACAAAGACCGACAGAAAACATAATGTCTGGTCGAGAAGCAGTTAAATATAGCAAACTACCAATCATGGCTCTATATAAGGAATCATCAATAGGTTCCCCATTTTCATCCTTATCAATTTTGATAGAAGTAGCCATAGGAGTAGTAGCATGTTTGCATTGATCCATCCCAAAACATTTTAAGAGCTCTTTAGTATATTTTTCTTGGCTTATGAAAATTCCTGCAGGTGTTTGCTTAATTTGAAAACCAAGAAAGAATGTTAGTTCACCCATGAGGCTCATTTCAAATTCTTTTTGCATAATGTCACTGAATTGTGTGCATAAGGAATCATTAGAAGCTCCAAAAATAATGTCATCAACATATATTTGCACAACTAGGAAATCAGAGGCATATGTTTTGAAAAATAAAGTGGAATCTGAATTTCCAATAGAAAAACTATTATCAAAAAGATATGTCTTGAGCCTTTCATACCAATTTCTAGGGCTTGTTTTAAACCATAAAGTGCTTTCTTAAGTTTATAAACATAGTCACCTTTTTCCGGTATTTCAAAGCCAGGTGGTTGGGCAACATAAACTTCTTCTTGAATGATGCCATTTAGAAAAGCACTTTTGACATCCATTTGATAGAGCTTAATGTTTTTATGGGCAGCAATAGCTAGTAACATCCTAATAGCTTCAAGTCTAGCTACGGGTGCATATGTTTCATCAAAATCTATTCCTTCTTGTTGATTATAACCTTGTGCTACTAACCGAGCTTTATTCCTTATGACTTCTCCTGCCTCATTAAGTTTATTCCTAAAAACCCATTTAGTTCCTATGATAGTTTTATCTTGTTGTTTAGGAACTAAATCCCATACTTTATTTTTAGTGAATTGATTCAATTCTTCTTGCATGGCTATTATCCAATAATCATCCTTAAGAGCTTCGGATATCTTCTTAGGTTCAATGATAGAAACAAAAGCCATGTTTGCAACATCTTTGAAGGAAGACCGAGTTTTGACCTTATCATTTGGATCTCCAATAATAAGTTCTTGGGGATGATCCTTGATAAGCCTAGGTGTAGGTTGTGTTTCAACTCGGGGATTGGATGTAGTAACTTTCTCACTATCATTTGGTATGGTTAAATTTTCGAATTGATTAGTGAGATCAGTGATTTCTAGATTTTCAGATTTTGACTCCTCATGAAAAGAAACATGAATGGATTCCTCAACTTTTCTAGAGATAGTGTTATATACTCTAAAAGCTTTGCTAGAAGTGGAATATTCCAAAAAGAATTATTTGTGTGATTTAGAATCAAACTTGTCTCTATCATCTTTGGTATTTAAAATGTAGCATGTGGAGCCAAAAGTATGAAAATAGTCAACTCTAGGTTTCTTAGAATGTATGAGTTCATATGGAGTTTTCTTTAAATAAGAGTGAACAGTTACTCTGTTTAGCACATAGCATGCAGTGTTTACAGCTTCAGCCCAAAAGGTTTTGGGTGTTTTATGTTCAAGCATCATGGTTCTAGCCATTTCTTGTAGTGATCGATTTTTCCTTTCAACTATACCATTTTGCTGTGGGGTGCGTGGAGCAGAAAAATTATGAGTGTATCCTTGAGATGTGCAAAACTCTTCAAATGTATGATTTTCAAATTCCCCACCATGATCACTTCTAATGGTACATATTTTATTTTTTAAGAGATTTTCAATCTTTGAACAAAATTGCATAAAAACATGAATAGTATCATCTTTAGTTGCAATAAAATGTACCCATGTATATCTACTATAATCATCAATAATCACAAAGCAGTATCTCTTACCACCAATTGATTGTGTCCTCATTGGTCTAAATAGATCCATATGAATTAATTCTAATGATCTACTGGTGCTAAGTACATGTTTTGATTTGAAAGATGTTTTGGTTTGCTTTCCCATCATGCATGGTTCACAGTTTTCACTTTGATCAAAAGATAAAGTAGGCAATCCGCGAACAAGATCATATTTCACTAACTTTTTGATAACATGTGAACTAGCATGTCCTAGCTTTTTATGCCATATTTGTAAGGTATTGTCATTTGCAAGCAAGCATTTTCCTACTACTGTTTTCATAGAGTTAGTTTTAAGAATATAAAGATTACCAACTCTATTTCCTTCATAAACAACATTTGTAGTATTTTCTATTAATAACTTGCAGTAGGTTTTGTTAAATAACACATCATAACCACTATCACATAATTGGCTAACACTTATTAAGTTATGGTGCAAACCATCAACAAGTAGAACATTCTTAATTTCAAGGTTTGTACCAACATTACCTATTCCAACGATTTTGCCCTTACCATTGTCTCCAAAAGTGACTGTTCCACTTTTCTTTTCTTCAAAAGTTTGGAATGCATCCTTGTTTCCGGTCATATGTTTGGAACATCCACTGTCAACCACCCATTCCTGCATTAAAATGTAGATTTTGGTATCCATGTGATGGTCCGATATGGTTAGAATCATTTAAATACAGATTTGTATAAAAGTTCTGAAACAGAAGTCCAGTCGGTCGACAATTGTTCGACCGACATATGTCTCGGTCGACAATTTGTCGATCGAGAAGGTTACTGTATTACAATCAAAGATACGCAGAACTTTGCTCGGTTGACCAATTTTCGACCGAAATAGGTGCTGTAAATTTTGATTTGTTAAAGTCATCCAGTCGGTCGACAATACTTCGACCGATCTAAAGCTCGGTCGACAATACTTCGACCGACAAGGTTTCTGTTTCAGTACAACAATGCAGAAAAATAATAACAATATGCATGACACCTTTTGTTTAGTTGAGATAAGACAATGTAAATAGCAAAATAAAGCATTTGGTCATATCTCAACTACATTCCACTCTACTAAGTTTGGGGTTTTGGGATCCAAACTAAGTCGGACTCCTTAGTCTTGTAGGGGCATGAAAAGGAATAGTGTCCAAGACGTAAGCAGAAATGGCAAGTAATAGAATCAACTTCATTTCTCTTTCTAGCCATTGTGTTCTTAGGTACAAACCTAGTTTGAGTTCTTTTGGGTTGATTTTTCTTTGGAGCATATCCCACACCTTTTCTTCCATTGTAAATAGTGCCAACTTTTAGTATGTTATTAAGTATATCTTTTCTTCTTAACTTATGCAGTTCTCTTTGTAACATAGCAATGTCATTCATTTTCTTGTGTAGATCTTTTCTTGCTTGATCTAAATCAGAAAATAATGAGTCCTTTTCCTTTACAAGATTATCATAGTCTGAATGGTTACACAAAATAGGTTGAGTTTGAAAATCTTGTAGTTTAGCTAACAATTCAGTCTTTTCTTTAGAAAGAAGATCAACATTTGTTTCTAAAGTGAGTAGCTTTCTAGTACAATCATCTAAAGATGTTTTTAAAGATAGATTCTCAAGATCAGTGTTGTTCTTTTCAGAAGAAAGTTCATCTAATTTGGCAATGAGCTCATCATTTGATTTTATAGCCTTCTTTAGTTTCTTCTTGGCATCAATATATTTATCATGAGTTTCTTGTAAATTAGTAACTAACTCTTCTTTAGGAAGATCAATTAGGCTTACCTCTTGAGAGTCTTCATTGTCTTCTCTTGCCATTAGACATTCCACCTCTTCTCCGCTTTCACTCTCACTTGACTCATCCCATGCAGCTTTATAGGCTTTTTCTCCTTTCTTCTTGTGTGAGCTTTTCTTTCCCTTCTTTGCTTTGGGACATTCATTTTTGAAATGCCCTTTCTTCCCACATTCAAAGCACCTAGGAGGGGTAGAAGAACTAGAAATTTTGTTAGTTTTAAACCTTTTGTATTTCTTACCATTGACGATCAAGGCTTCTTCTCCTTCTTCTTCACTTGACTCCTCACTTTCTTGTGTGACGACTTTTGAAGCTTTGAGAGCCACATCCTTCTTCTTCCCATTTTGACGTTCACGTTCTCTTCTTTCTTCCTCTTCTAGATCTGCTTCATGAGCTTCTAAATTGCCGATGAGTTGCTCCATTTTGAGTTGAGTGAGGTCGTTTGCTTCTTCAATGGCTGTCACCTTTGGCTTGTATTTTGGAGGAAGTGATCGAAGGATTTTTGATACTTGATCTTCCTCAAGGACAGGTTTTCCTAGGGCACTTAAACCATTAACAATGATAGAGAATTTTGAAAACATTTCACTAATAGATTCATTAGGATCCATACGAAAATGTTCAAGCTTCGTTTTAAGCAAGCTAATTTTGGAATTTTTGACTTGGACTGTACCCTCATAGGTTATGGACAGTCTATGCCAAATATCATAAGCTGTATCACAATTTGATATTCTATTAAATTCTCCTACCGAAATAGAACAATATAAGATACTTACAGCTTTTGCATTCATTTGGGCTAGTTTTACCGTGTTTGCATCCCATTCCTCAAATTCATTTTGAGGGAGCATGTATGGAGTAGACACCATTCTCCATAGATCCCAGTTGATTCCTTGGAAATAGAATTGCATCCTTCTCTTCCAATATTGGTAGTTTGTCCCATCGAACGCTGGGGGCCTAGCAACAAGTGTCCCTTCAATGTTGAGGTTGTTGAGCACTCCATCACCCATTTCTTCAAGACCTTGTTAGGGTTCCTTGAAGCCTTGCTCTGATACCAACTGAAAACTACTAGAGGGGGGTGAATAGAGTTTTATAAAGATTTTAATAATTAATTAACTCAAACAATCAATCACAAAGATATTGGACAAGGAGACAAGAGTTTAGAGTGGTTCCAACCTTAGCAAATACTAAGGAAGTCAGTCCACTACCCGGTTGCTTACCCAACCGGGATTTGAAAAGAAATTTATTTTATTACCTCACAAGGATTTTACATAAAATACAATTTCTTTTCCTAAACCCTTCAAGCAGCCTTCACCTAGAAGTAATCGCCCAACCTTGAAGCAGCCTTCACCTAGAAGTAATTGCACCACCTTGAAGCAGCCTTCCTCTTGAAGTAGCTTCCCGTTGCAATAGCCTTCTTGAAGTAGCTTCCCGTGCGATAGCCTTCTTGAAGTAGCTTGAAGTCCCCTTCTCCACCTGAGAAGTCAAACTCTCTCCAATCTGCAGCCTCCAATCCTAGGAGTAGCAAGGAGAATACAAAGGATAAAAAGGAACAAGAAAGAAAATAGAAATTACAACTTATCCTTTTAAGCACAAGGCTTGATTTGCCTATATCAAGCGTATTGATCTCCTAACCAATGAGTGTAGAAGTGTAAGTGCTGTCGTAAGGAGATGCTAGCCTATAGGACATGAATTTGAGCTAAGGGGAAAGTAGGCCAATGATCACAGTGCTCAATTTGCTTGCAACAGATTGCTCAAATATGCTCAAGTATTTTCTCAAGTGTAGCAAGTGTAAAACAAGTGAGTTTAGGTGTCCTATGGCTTGTCCTATTTATAGGAATGGCCTAAGGATGCTTAAGGACGTTCTAGACAACTTCTAGGGGTTTCTAAGTGCTTAACTAGCCGTTAGGTACAAAGTTGTTGCTTTAACAACGGCTAATTAATTAATTCTGCAGTTGCTGTCAGAGACCATCTCGGTCGACAAATGGTCGACCGAGATACCTACTCGGTCGAACTTTTGTCAACCGACAGGCTCTCTGGAACAAGTGATTTGCAACGTCTTTCATCAACTGCCAACTAACTTTTCTGTTGTGTCTAACGGCTACTTTGGATCTTTCTCGGTCGAGAAGATTGTCGACCGAGAGTGTCTCGGTCGAGGAGTTTGTCGACCGAGATTGATCATGTTTCAAGGTTTCAATTTAGGCACTAATTATGTGTGTGAGTGTGCAAAAGTAATCCTATTTGAATGGGATGACTTGTCTAACTGTGGTGTTTAGCTAGGGAGAATCTAACTCTTGATTTACATGCAATTCTAAGTACTTGTACATTATATTTTTGTACAAGTTTTTACAACAGTGATTACATTGCATGAAAATATAAATATGTAAGCTTGTAGATTTTCCCTTGTTGCTTTTTCATCCTGCACACTCAAGTAGCTCGTTAGATTAATAAGAATGAAATGTTTGTCATAATCAAAACAAAGGGATTTATAGATGTCCATTTAGCCAACATCTAGTGCATAAACCCATAACATAGTTGGAAGCTCAGCTAAAATCATCATTGATCACACCATATCTAACAATGTGTGATTCCTTCTATCTGATACACAATTATGTTGAGGTGTTCTAGGTGGAGTTCATCGGGATACAATCCCATGGGCTCTAAGAATGTACTCAAAATCTTGTCTTAAGTATTCTCTACCTCGATCAGAATGAAGTGCCTTAATACTTTTGCCAAGTTGGTTCTGTACTTCATTCATAAACTCCTTGAACCTATCAAGAGTTGTTGGCTTATGTTTCATCAAGTTAACATAACGACACCTAATGAAGTCATAAATGAAGGTAATGAAGTGTTAATGCCCACCTCTAGCGGTTGTTGTAAAAGGCCCACACACATCAATATGTATGAGTCCTAATTGATCACTAGCCCTCTCATTGTTACTAGTGAAAGGGGTCTTAGTCATCATGCCCAAAACACAAGATATGCATGTCTCTATTGATTCAAAATCAAAATAGTCCACATAATCTTTATGGATTCTAGATATGTGATTCTCATTTATGTTCCCTAGACGACAATGCCAAAGGTATGTTCTATTTGAGTTGTTTAGTTTTAGATGACAATGTCTCTATTGTTTGAGTTGGTGTTTATATTATAAACATCTATCTTTAGATCTAACAAATAAAGACCATAAGACATGGGAGAACTACCATAGATCCCATCTTTAGAAAGACAACATTGACTATTCTTAATATGAAATTCATATGCATCCTTGTCCATACAAGATACATAATTGATGTTTCTATTTATAGCAGGTATATAATAGAAGTTCACTAACTCTATTACAAGCCCTATAGGAAGAGATAAAATATAGGTTCCAACTACAATGTATGCAACTCTAGTGCCATTTGCAACTCAGAGTTTATCCCCACCCTTTCCCAAAGGCCTACTTCTTTTTTAGATGTTGCATATTCAAGCATATGTGAAATCCACATCCGCTATCAAATACCCATGATGAAGAAGTAGATAAGTTTATCTCACTAACATATATATCTGAAGTGGAGATATGTATCCCCATATTTTTCTTCCTGAATACCTTCAAATACAAAGGCTAAGTTCCTCTTATACTTTTCTATCTCCTCAACTTCAGTGTTGAAGATATGGATTTGGTCTTAGCCTCAGAAGTCTTCATGGTCTTGATCTCATCCTTGGACTCAACTCTATTGATCACCATCATGGATTTGTCCTTCTTCATTCTTGCTTCAGCATGTATCAGCATACCAAGCAAATCTAACATCAGTGTGGCCATATTATTCACATGATAACATGCAATAAAGTGGCTATATGATTTTGGAAATGATTTCAGAATCATATTTGTGGCCAACTCTTGGCTCAAAGAGAATCCCAGTTCTTCAAGATGATACACATGTCCAATTATATTGATCACATGATCTTCTATTGAGTTTCCTTCTGTCAATTTACACTCAAAGAGTGCCTTTATGACATTGTTCCTTTCTTGCTTCATGAGATCATGGTTTACTTTCCTAAGATGTGTTACCATCTCAAGAATCACCATATCCTCACATTTCTCATGCAACTCATAGTTCATGTAGCTTAACATAAGGTACTTAATGTTCAAGCCATCATTGCCATGCTTCCAGTAAGAATCCACCTTAGCCGTAGGCGTAATAGGAGTAGGTATTTCTGGCACTGGTCTATCAAGGGCATAGAGCTTGCACTCTTCATCAAGAACCCTTCTCAAATTCCAAAACTAGTCATGGAAATTTGTCTCATCAAGTTTGTTCTTCCTATGGACAAATCTCAATATATATTTGTTCGTCATTTGATTCTACAAGAGAAAAAAATTGCATTTTGTCAAAAACCCTTTTGATTTGATTTGATTTCAACAATTGACATTATTATTTAGGTCTTTAATTAATTAACTATCCCATTATTTTATTCAAATTGATTGCCCTCATATATCAACTTAGAAGATTGCAATGTACAATCTTCTAGTGGGCCAAGATCCAAAATAATTCAACTATTACCCGGTCAATGCCAGTGTCCATATTCAATTATTAAGGTAGGCAACTTCTGCCAATTGCATCATCTACAACTCTTGAATAGATGATATGTGCAACTCCTTTCCATAATCATTTGCATGCTTCTGGTGCTTAATCCCATTAAGGACACACAGTTAAGCCTGACCCAAAAGCCAACACGATAGATATGCACCCTTCTAGGGCAGAACCTACATATCTACCATCACACTTCCACGAGATGGATGACGCACCATGATTGGGCATAACCTATGCTTATTTGATCAAGCTTTTCATGTGTGCTACTTTTGGAAAACATCTAAGACTAAATATTTAATTGAGGGAGTTCATATTTATAAACACATATACTTTATCCAGTCACCACATATATACTATGTATCATATACATGCAATATCCCACAAAAAAACGAAATATACAAAAAGCAATATTTATGGCCATTCTAATGTAATTCCTTGGAGCCATAAGGAATTACCACAACCTAGGGTCTCATCACATGCAGAAACCTGTTGTTGAAGAAGATCTATTCTTTCCAATCTGGGTTGATCGGTTCAACCCTTACACTAGTTGGATCACCTCCTGTCCAGTTGGTTGGTCATCTCCCAAGTCATCTGGACCCCCTTCCACCATCATTTGGGCCCTCCAATCGATTGGCTGGGCCTCCAATCAATCGATCCTCCTTGGTCCTAAATCTTCTCAGTTCGTCTTCTTCATAACAATAAGAATTTAAACTATCCTACTATTACATGACTATAGAGACACCTCGAGTTACATTCAAGGGGAGAAAAGGTAGAAGAGAATAATACTTTTACAATTGAAAAATAAGGTATAAGCTCAGTATGTAAATTGAGATGAAACATGAATAACCAACCACACAACCATGCACAAATAATTAGGATTATTGGCCATAACTATGGTACACATACACCATCAAAACTCACTTTTAGGATGACGTGTGTAAATTGCACACACACACACACACACATATATATATATATATAAGTTTGGGATTATGCATGGTATTTTATTGGAAAAAATTTATTCGTATCACATGCAATGAATAAATGATAAAACTAAAAATCCAACCATACCAATTATCCTAAAATATTAGTAGATTGACGTTGGCTCTGATATCACTGTAGGGAAATATGGCTATAGAATAGGTAGTGGAAACAAAAAATTTACTACAACATTCCTCCATTGAACTAGAAGATCACGTCAATAACTATATAATGGAAATGATAGTTTTGAGGATATACTTGGTCTTGGAGCAAGTCCAGTGACATCTCCTCGTTGTTCTAGTCGTGTAGCTATCTTCTAGTTGTAGTGAGACTTTATTTGAAGTTCCACCATGGACAACAAACTCGAATGGCGTATGCAACAACTCCTGATCTCACCAGGGACTACTTCCTAATGATATCCTCCTATCCACGGGTAAAGGCCACCTCACTTCTATGTAAGTCCACATGGACTTCTGAGAAATCATGTCGTTCTACTAGAACAGATAGGAAGGAGTTGTCCCTCCTGTTGTTGTACTAGTCACCAACTTGCTCTCCCACAGTTTTTCTCCCTTAATATCCCTCCCTTTATCAGGTAGCACTTACTTGGGTTCTCTCAGTTATCAAAACTAGAGAATACAAACGATTTTTAGAGGCAATTGATTTGTTTGAGAAGCCCCCAATACCCCTCTATTTATAGGAGGGGATAGGGTCTGGGTTCCTGGTCTGTGTGGGAGTGGAAGGGACTAGAATTTCCATAAAATAATTACCCTACGATAGCTGAACCAGTAGGTTGGCATAGTGAGCCGATCGGTTCACTCAGTGAGCCAATCATTTCACATTTTTCCCAATCACAATTTGAATTGACAATTCATTTCTAATTAATGTCCAACATTAAGCCCTTATACCAATCAAATTGAACAAGTGAAACAAGCAAATATTCTCATGAATTGGGATAATCACTAGAAGCTTTGGTTGACAGGATCGATCCAATACTGGGTGAAATGGTTATCTCACCAACCTAAGCCGATCATTTGGTGTCCTAATTCATGTAGAATTCAGCCAATTCAATTTTCAATCAACCTGAAACTCCAACCAGTTGGTTCAACACTTGAACTTGATGGTTCTAAGTCAAGTCATTTAATTGGTTGTTTAATTGAATACTGGGTGAAATGGTTATCTCACCAACCTAAGTTGATCATTTGGTGTCCTGATTCATGTAAAATTCAGCCAATTCAATTTTCAATCAACCTGACACTCCAACCAGTTGGTTCAACACTTGAACTTGATGGTTCTAAGTCAAGTCAGTTAATTGGTTGTTTAAAAGAATACCAAAACATATTTATTAATCAACTTAAACGTCATCCATGGATAAACTTCTCTTCTAGGTGAATTACTATGTGTGTGACCCTATAGGTCCCATATCACGTTGGCAGTGAATGTCCATAACCGATTTATGACATCACAAACAAAGAGTGGTGCCTAGTCACACATTAGTGCTACCCAAATGAATGGAAAGTTGGAGAACAAATTCAACCTACCATCTGTGTATGATGTTATAGTTTTTGTATAGTTACTTTGTCACTGATATCTAGATTAGACTCGAGGCATGGAGTAGTCATCCTTTTCGTCATTCAATCTTTTTTTTTGAATCAGAGAAGATAACCAAAGATATATGTAAGATCATATCACATATTGACTCACATGTGCATGGACATGAATTTCTCAGTCTCACTAATCAAGGGGCCTAGGATATCATAATCCTATACGAGGGGCAAACACCATCTACATCACTCACAGTTAGTCCCCATGTGTCACATTCACCAATCATCACCATTATGGAAACCCTTATCCAGGATTACATTTGATGATGTTAAAGCATACATAATGACATGTGATGAGTGTAATGACTTCAGGTCTAAGAACCACAATCACCACCAACATTATGAGAGCTAACTATGATTGCCATTCCAATGGTTTAGATGTATCATTCTCATGGTGGTTCTTCCTGATACTCTATTCTCTAACAAGTATCTATGTTCTTAGTTTGATATACTATGATAACTAATGTGATCCAGGCACCAACCAACACACACTCTAGTCTTATGTGTTATTGTTGTCTATTAGCCTTCCACAATAACATTTGACTGGGAACATAATGAGAATGCATACTCTTAACATCTGTGTGATCTAATTGTTAAGGTCACATACTTGAAGACATACATCATTGAGTAATATCATTCTCTAGACATTTATTATGTTACATCATCATATCATAACTGAATAACAAAATATATTGCAAGCTTGCCTATATTAATAATCATATTGTTTACATATTATGCCAATACAATCACCATATAATTGTGTCTCTAGGCATACATACCAACAAGCTAGGCATGATCCCAAGGATACTATAGATAGGGTTATTCTTGTTGAAATGGCACCCAATGATTGTTCCATATATGATTACCTTGCAATAATTCTAAAATTTGATTGAAAACATAGAATATAATGTATTGTATACCAAAATGATAAAAAAATGAGGATATGATGAATAAAATAGTTTGAATGTCTAATTTTGATCATAGTTTAAGAAGTATGTAGGAATGTATGGATATAAGGTGATTATTACATGTAAACACTATAATTGATAAATAGGTTATTGAATGTATTACATATGTTTACTTTGTTATGTAATATAATGATATTGAATAACAATGGGATCTAATTAAAATTACAAGTGTAGAATTAAGTTAATGAACTTTTAAGGTTTCCAAAGTCACTAGACCATGTACATATGAATTAGGGTTTTGAAACCAAGCCTAATATCAACCCTAGACCTAAATCCTTGACTCAACATTATTTAGCATCATATGGATTCATGGTGACACCCTGGTGACTGAACATACTTTTGTACCATGTTGAGTGCTTGGATCTACACTGATTGATTAGATTACATGAAATTGAAAGTACTTGAGTATAAATGCATGTTTTCTTCATGAAAGAGATATGTGGTTAATTTATGAAAATCCATTGATATTGTCAAGTATTTTTTATTGTTTCTTGGTGATTGATGCTATGAATAAATTGCTTGGATGATTATTTAATGTTAATTTATTATAGTGCCTATATGTAAGATATAAGGAAACAATAATATATCTTAAAACCAATGTTATACCTAGTAAATGTTAGATCATATAAGTCCAATGACAAAAAATCAAATGATTACACCCCTATGTGATATGAAAAGCACGAGTCAGTATATTTTTTAAAAATGGAAGTTTATATGTGCAAATATTTGAATGTTGAACAATATATGTACTACTATAAAAAGAGTGATTAAGTTCACTTTATTACAGTCCTACCATTCTTTTTTGCACGGAAGATGTCTGACCATTCAGTAATAAGGAATTCAAAATCCTTGCATTCTCCTTCACTCTCTCTCTTACCACGTTTCCCCCTTTTTCTCTTTTTTCAAATTTGTCTCTCCCTTTTCTCTAAATTAGGTAACGATATTACCAATAACTAACTATGATGACACGTCTCTAAAAATTCCTTCTTCCATATCTGTTTCCTCCCACGTTCCTTCATTTTCTCAACGACAATAATTTTTGGTTTTTAGTCTTAACAAATTTAATGATTATCTCCCATTGGTCATAAACAATAGATGCATTAAGGTTGTGTTTGGTACGTGGTGACAAAATTGTTGGTGATGGGGAAGGGGATGGTGATGGGGATGGAGAAATTGTTAAAATGTGTTATTTGGTAACACATGCATGAACATAGGGATAGTGATGGACAAAAATTGAGAAATGTTGTTTGTTACATGGTTATATGGATGGAGGGAGGAATTTTTTTTATACAAAACACCCTACACAAGTAAGAATAATATTTATTAGAATGTCTTTTTTTACATATATGTCTAAATAAGTAGTGGGGTATTGAAAGAAACTTCTTTCACCAGAATTGACCATGCATTTCCATGGGGACAAAAACAAACTAAATTTCACCATAGATTCACTATGATTCCCTATCACCATGACAAACAAACAACATTTTTTATTTCACCATCATTCTCGTCCCTATGATTCACAACATAACAAAATGCATCCTAATGGATATTTATCTATGGTAAATAAATCCAATAAAAGAGAAGCAAATGACAATCATGACACCGTCCATCCCTCTACCTGTGATCCCCACTCTTCCATGTCTCTATTTCTTTCTTCCATGTCCTCCACCCACAAAAACAAAGTGGTTTTGGCATCCATCAACCACGACTCCCAACCTCTAAATTTCATTTACGTCATTCCTACACAGTGGATGCAAATATTAGAATCCATTGAGGAACCATGATTCATCTATCCTTTGAAATAGCCACAATGAAAGTCGACTATCATCCCGTAGTGATATTATCCAAAAATTTTGTGCTCAAATCGGCACGTAACACCTCCATGGGTTTGAACACCCCATAATATATTGATGAGTTCCAAGACACTCTTATATGATAAATCCTATATCCTATAAGTTAGTTTACAAGTTTGCATGTGTGCCATCAAGCTACATACTTTCACAATTGAACATCTAAGAAAAAGGCATCAAATCAAGGTAACAATAGTCATGGCGTTGTGTTCATTGTAGAGGAAACACATTTGTTGCGATCTTTCCATCTACATGTCCCCATTTTGACTAATATTTGATACATCGCCACACTTTTCATTTGCATGAGGGTGTTTTTTTTTCATCCTTACAGTTCGTCCACTTTTTTTTGGGTCAAATTTTGTAGCTATAGGTAACTTGAAGAATGTTGCATGTTTGACATCTCAAGATTTCTACTTTCAACCAGTTCCTATCCCTAGGAAAAGACAGAGCGAGAGATCATAGACTAAGAGAAATGAAGCTAGTTTAATAGTAGCCAGTGAGAGGGAGGTGGAAGAAGAGTAGGAAGAGTGGTTATGTTCTGTTCATCTTTGTTTCCATATGCATGTTTGTTACCTCTCATCATTTCCTATTGTTTGGGAAGAATAGAAGGCAAAGCGGTGTCATTGTTTAACATACCCAACAATGCCCCAGCGGTACCACATCACAGAGTCACAACAATAGTAGGGCCCTCGGCCATAACCTGGGCATCACACCTAGCTTGGAAAATTGAAAACTTGCCCCCCCACAGATTTTCACTTGATCAGTAACAACTCATCAACAATTCCCATATTAATGTGCAAGTCAGTGGTGTTGTGGGTGCTGTGGTGCCAAATCCCTGGCAGCATAATCAACATATGTACCTAAACCACCCAAATGCTATCATCATGGCTCCTCCAAAGGCCCATATAACCTTTGGGGACTTCAAGGTTGTGGACATCACCAATTAATACCTTCCCAATAACGACAACCTGTCCAACTCCACCCACTTCCAAAGAAGCATGCTACCGTGGCACTAACAGTCGCCCTGACCATGAAGAGCAAAGTGGCATGCCACTTCTGATGGCACTTACGCTACCCTAATGGCACAAACCACGAAGAGAAAAGTGTGCCTTGATTGTGAGGAGCAAAGTGGCATGTGATTCATTGCTGACAGTAACAAACAGACCAACAAGACAATCATGATTGGGGGAGATGACAAGGTCTCCATAGTGGTGGATCTGGACTCACTCCTAGACATCCACCCTGGTGACTCTGATAATGAGCTCGCAGTGTATGGATACATGAAGGACGTCTAATAGTCCTACAAGTAGGGAAAGAGCCGCAATATTTGATGCCGCACTGGTGACTACATGTCGTGTCAAAGCGAGATCAACTTCAATATGCAGGGTCATCCTAGCAGAATGACTCATGGAGGTGCACTACAACTTCAAGCTATGTTAGAGATGCTCTACCTCACCGTCCATGTCCTCAACCGCTTCTTAGCTACTAAGATGTCCCGTACTACAAACTCTAACTTATTGTGTTCAAATTCTCTACAATCCTACATGTGTACAATATTTGGGAGGAAGCAGGTACTAGGGATGTATGATGTACATTGGGCATACCTCAACAAGAAGGATGCAGAGTAAAGAAAAGTCTATGTGGCGGAAATCGAGCTGGAACACATGACGTTCTACCTATCCGACATGGGCCTGAGGTAGTACATAGATGATGGCTCAAAGGACTCTTGGAAATAAGCTATATATGTTGAACAGAGACACTGGGGAGGCACACATGGTACGACAAAGGGAAGCTCCATGAGTGTGTCCTACTTCATGCCAAGTATCAAACTACTCTGCTGCATCAGTAGGGTGTACGTGCTTAGAAAGCACTATGTTAGGAATTCATAGAGTGTTCTCATGGTGTTGAGTCTACAAAGCTCCCCTTCCCATCTAATTGTTGTGTTGTTGCATCTATGCAACCATGGTATTAATCGACATGTATGTCATCATCATACAAGTGGACATGATATTGCCTTAACTCATGTCACTACCTCACATGAACATAAAAGCCATACGCCTTGTAATGCCAAGGAAGATGGTGTCTATTTTAACATTTCTTAGCATCCCACTACCATGTACAATTGCCTTTTCTTTTTGTTTAATTTATTTTCCTCATAAAGTGGTTCATGTGTTGCTTTAGAGGTTTTTATTGCAATGTTCATTGGTGTTGGATTTTTTAAATGTTCTCCCTTATTTTCATATCTTTAGAATTGGAAAATGTTATACTTATCATAATGTATTCTTTTTTTCACAATCTTTAGTGTTAATCCTTCTATTTACACATTCTCAATTGAAACATATGACCTTGTTGGACTCACTAAAATTATATGCATTGTAAAACATCTTATCATCATAATGCAACATTTATTGAGATTCCTTATTGAATTAGATTTCCATCAAGTACAACTTATATAATGAGTATCTTTTCACCTTTGAGTAATGTTTCTCATGATTTTCTTTAGTACATAAAAGGAGAATGATGGTTTGGTAACCAAAGTTTTTTTTTCTAAATTGATGATTTCATTCACGGCATTGTCATGGCTCAAACTTGATACCTTTTGACTACAAACCAATGATCTAAACATCTGGGTCATCTTGGACATTTACTTATCAAGTCAAGTTATTAGAAAGAGAAAATGTTGATTGGGAGTCTGTCTAATATAGTCCTTTTTTTCAGAAAGAAAGGAACGAAACAATGTTTCAAAAGAATTTTTTTCTAAAAAGTATATTTCTTCATAAATTATTTTGTCATATAGAGTTAATAATTTTCTTCTAACATTTTTTCCTCTTTACATAAATCTATCTTCCCTTCAAATTTTCTCACAAAGAAAGGGAGAAGGGAAACATAGGAGAGGTGGCCACTAGGGTGAGAATTTGATTAAATTTTAGTTAATGGTTAATTCATTTTAGTCAAATCCATTAAAGTATCTAAATTGTACAAGTTTCATTCTGATTTATGACTTACATGAATATTGTGGCTCACTTTGGTAATTTAGATAATAAAGTATCTTGTATCAATACTAGTGTTGCAATAATGGGTGGTACCTTTTAAAAGATTTTACGTATTGTGTAGTGGAAATAGTTTTTTTTAATATTTCACTATTTATGAGGATTTTTTTCTCAAGAAGAATATTAAAAAATAAGTTTGATATAATTACTATTTTGTATTTAACAATTATGTATTTCTTAAAGAGAACAGCACGAAGACGATTCTCAATGGCTCTACAACGAGTGTTTGGTTGGACAACTGGTGCGGCAATACAGCAATAGCCAATTCAGCCTCCGACCCCCTCATCCCATCTGAGCTGAAAGATCTCAAGGTAAGCGAGATGGTCACCCTTGAGGGTGACTAGGACTGACAGTTCATCACACATTACATCCCATCTGACTTCTGGGTGGGCATCTCTTCTATTCCGCCTCCTAATCCAGCATTGGAAGAAGACACATGGTAGTGGCGTCTTAAACCTAAGGGGCACTTTACTTCCAGATCAGCCTATCGCTGCATTCGTCTTGGTAAAGAGGTCCAAGTCAGCGGTAAATGGAAGATCATCTGGAAAGACAAACTACCAGAGAGAATCAAAGTCTTTTTATGGCAGATGCAACACAAAGCTTTACTCATGTATGCTGAGATGGCATGCCGTCATATGGGAACCAACCCGTCTTGTCCGATATGTGGAGATGGCCAGGAAACCTTTCTCCATTATTTATGAGATTTCCACCTTAGCAGATCACTGTGGATGGATCTCGGACTCTGGAGCAGGTTGAATACCCTCACTGATGAGGAACGAGCACCATTCATCCTGAGTCTAGCTACGGAATCGCCTAGTATCTTCACCCTTTGTGCTATAAGTTGATGGCACATTTGGAAAGTAAGGAACGAGTTCATCCATGAAGCTAAACTTCAGACGCTACCTATCGTGCTTAATTTCATCAAGAACCGCACTGAATCGATCCTGAATCTACCTGATCAGGCGATGAAGCAAATGAAACCTCAACAGCTGAGAGCCGACATACTGAGGCCTAAGAATGAGGCTATTATCATGTTCGCAGATGTAACACATAAAGAAGGTACACACATTGCAGGTATGGGAATCCATGTTGTAAACTCTTCAGGCCTCTGTCTGCGAGGAGAAGGCTTTATCACTAGGGCAATATATGCCATGGATGTTGAGGTACATGTGATTATCAAAGCTGTCGATGTAGCAGTTGACTTGGGTGTGACAAATGTAGTAATACTCTCTGACTACAGCCAAGCAGTTGACATCCTGAATAATGGGGCATGTCCGCCATAGTTCCGACCTTTTATGGAAAGGTTCAAAGCGCGCACATCAACCCTTCTTACCTGTCGAGTATGCCTAATCCCTAGGACGATCAACATGGTAGCGGATTCCCTTGCAAAATCCGCTCTACAAAATCAGCATATGGGCACCCTAAGCCCGTCCCATAACCCTAAGTTTAATTATGCATTGTTTTCTTTCAATTCTTTGAAACCTCCTTGGTTAGATATGGAGGTGAATGTAGATCTTAACATTTTGTGGCCTACAAGAGAGAGCGGGATGAATGCATAATCTCTCTGTTTTCCTAAAAAAAATAATGAGTATATACAATTAATAGTATTTTAAACTAACAATGACTATATAATCTTTTTAGTGTTATTATAGTTCAATAAACTAAATGTATTTCTGCTAGATGTGATGTAGGAATCAACATATAGATTAAAATGTAAATGACATGATTATGAAAAATAATTTTCCCTTCTTAAAATGTTGCATATGTCACATGCTTAGGATCTATTTGGAAAGAATGTCATATAGTCTATTAAGCAAAAATTATGTAATTATGCTTAGATGAATTCAATACTGACATTTATATTTCAATTGACTATAAAAATACAATGATTTGTGATTAAATCTAAACCATAATTATATGGTTATAAAAAGGATGAGATGGTCAAGAACTCTGACTTATTTCCAGTTTATTCAAAAAATTACATTTACATTATTTCATCAAGAAAAAAATTTCAACAAGCATTTGCCTCAATACATTCATCATGTGCATAAATAATGTCATTTTTGTAGTAAATGGAAAGAGAAGTTCTATATGTTATGCAAATTCATTTCAAATGATAAATATATATCTCATCCAAATGAGAATGAATATATTGTCATTACAAAATAGAATTAGCATATATCTATTTATGATACAATAACAAATTAAATGTAGTGTCATATTGTTATTTTTTTGGTAAAAATAAAAGTGGTTAACTAATTCAAAATATACCCAAGGAACAAAATATAATCATAGTGACACATCCATATTTTTTTCCTATTGTAATAATATTCATTAAATTATTCAATATAAATGATATCTCTATTATGTTCTACATGCATGTGCATGTGTGTGCTTACTAGTATATTGATATATGTGCATGCACACTTTTTCATGTATACAATATACTGATATGTGTTTGTTTCTTGGCATTTTAGATAACTTACTTACTGATATGAGGATATAGAGATTTAATTGAAGGCATTAAAGTTCATAAAGAAAAAGTCACAAGGATAACTAGTTAGATAGTAATGCATTGTATATTCTTCCATGTATCACTAATGTTCCCTCTCATAATGTGTCTTCACACTAAATTATTATGTAAAATATTTCTAAGAGATATTATAATCCTTTGGATCAAACAAATTTATGAATGAAATTGTTTGTTATTTTTTTCTATTTCTTATGCTTGGATCTTGGAAAAAATGAGATGATGATCCTTGTGCCTATTATCTTCCTTCAACGGTTGGTGAAAGAGGGGGGGAGGTAGTCACTTTTGGTCTCAGAGCTTATAATTCATCAAGTAAATTATATTAATTTATCATTTCAGTTATACCTTGGAGCCAGAAGGGAATTATTAGGGATTTTCCAAAGATAATGGTGTGTAGAAAGGATCGCAACTTGGGGATTGGCCAAAAATTCCTTTGCACCACTAGATGGTAGACAAGACTCATGGGCCCCCACGAATCCCACCTGGCCAAAGTCTGATATTTTTTCTTAAAGTAAAATACCCATAGGTCTTTTCATTTTCAACTTCAACCACTTCTTATTTATTTTCTCTCCTAACATTGGTACCGACTTCTCTCCTCATCTTGAGCTAGAATTTCAATAAGAAGTAGTTGGAAGCAATAAGAACAAGTAAAGAGAACAAGAGAAGAAGAATAGATTATGACCCTCAAAATATACACAATTTATAGCTCTCTATGAATAAGTAATGATTGACTCTCCACTAAGATTAGGCAAGGTTGTATTTTATGGAGTAGGGCACTACTATTGAGCTATGGCTTAGATATGAAGATAACAATATATATAATTCAAATCTTGGAGTAGGATAGCATGTAATGTGTATATAATGCGTCCATAATGCACTCCTATGTATAGGAAACACTTAGGAATGGTCAATATAGCTATTGAGACTGTTTAAGCCAAGCTAAATGTTAAACTCATTGACAATGTCAACAATTGAGTTTATAACAGCTAGAAAACTAATGCATATTTTGACTGCAAAACATCCTCGGTCGAACTGTACTTTGACCGCACAAAATCTTGTCAAATTGTACTTTGACCATGGTTTGTTCTCAGGTATGTTTGCAACGGCTCTTTTTCTACAACAACTCTTTCTCGGTCGAGGTGTAGTTTGACCAAAATGAATTTTGATCGAAGAAGAGTTCGACGAAAATATTCCCTATACAATCACCACTATATTTTTTAGCATACATATCAAATGATTTTTCTAGTGACACCTAATTTTAAAGACTTGATATAAGTGTGGAAAATGATTTAGTATAGGATTAGGTCGACCATCACTTGTGCTTACATCATTCCGAACAAGTTGTACAAAATGCACTTGTACTAAGCATATGCATGATGCAACTTGACCTATAAGCATCCAAACACATATATTGTGGCTTGTTCTTTGATTTTGGGTCTAGTCTAAGTTCCTTGATCACCTGAAATACTAAATGCACATGTTACTGACACAAATGGAAATATTTGCATCATCAAAATTAGAGTGTGGTATATCTGAAAAGCCAACATGGTCTAGAGAAAGAAGGTAGTACGTGGGGTATGACATAGTCATGAGGAACTTGTAGTTTTATGTTGTCTTTTAGCTAATGAATACCCACCATTCACTATCTAGGTATGGGTGATATTAGTTCATCCTAGTTGATTACTTCATTAATGCTCCATTTTTTGTTTCAGTCTTTGTGGAACCACACTATGTAGAGTTGATGTTTCTTTTATTCTAGAAGCACCCCTTCTAAGTACCTAGGACATGTGACCATAGTTCACATATGATGTTTAGCGACCATTGGGCTGGATGCGACACCTCAGTGCAAATGAAAGTTATTTTACCTAGTAGTCTTAAGGTTCTCGCTTATTATTTGTATGATAAGACACCAATACTGGTTTTCTATTGATTGGTACAATTGAATGATTTTAGTAAAAAGTCAAACAAGAATTAAATATCAGTTACTAAAGTCAGTGAGTAGTTTTCTTTTAGTGTAACCTAATAGTTAGTAACCTTAGTAGTAAACATGAAATATAGAAATTGACAATTATAACAACATCTACTATTGATGTTTCTACTAATACATAGGTGTAATTCTAAATGTTCATCGCCCTACTATATTAAGTGAATTACATGCTTTAATTGTCTACTATTCTAAGTTATCAAATTTTATGTGTTTAACTATTTTATTGAGTTACTCATTCGTTGGTCATGTAACTCATCACTCTAGATACAAACATTTTACATGTCACATATAGGATTTAGAATCACATCATGTTAAGGAAGTTGATCAATTTTGGTCTAGTGACGATGGTTTGAGTATTACTAGAATTTGTAGATAGTGCCTACAATCAATATCCTAATGTTAATTGGAGTTATGGGTTAATATGTATGGTTAGTAATTATGTAGACTTGTTATAATAATTAAAAGGCTAGAGTTTAGTCTTTTTTCTATGTGCATGTAAGATTTTAATTCAACTGGTTTCATACAATATGTTTTTGTTTAGAGTAAACTTGTACAACCAATTTGTTTAAGAAAGGTTTGGTTTTTGACTTAATCTTGCATGACTCTAATTTAAAAGTTTACCTCTTCTTTTAAAATGGAAAAGATAATCAATGCCTTTCACTATGTAAAGAATGTAGTATCATAGTATTGTACATCCCTAGTGTCTCTGTTGCAATTCAAGGATGGGTAAAGTTTTATAATGATGGCAAATTTGTTTGCCCAAAACTTGATGTAAGTGTAGCAATTCATTTCTCGAATGCTATCGGGCCAACTTTGTTCATTTTAGTAGTATTGAATGAGCCAATTAAAAATAAGATGATACAATTCATTATAGAGGGTCAATACCCCACTCTTTCGGTTATACATAACATTGACCCATGGTATGAGAGCAGAGAACCTTGTATTGGAGGTTTGACGAGGCATGTTACTCAATAAGACCACTCAAATGGCATTAGTAAAAGTGTGTTGATAGTGAAACGATCAATACAAGATGTATCGAGATAACAAAATTTGACAGGCTCATTTTACAATTTGAAACTACCCTTGTACACCCATACTAGTAGTAGGAACAAAGAATGAACATGACAATTTATGACACAACTAAACAATCACATTTTGGTTGTAAACTAACTCTGAAAGTGTTACCGTGATGTGGGATAAGGGCATCAACCATATCAACCAAGAGACAATTCGAGCAATCACCACATTGGAACGAGCATTGAAGGAGAGTACAGATGGAGAAGAATGGTGAGAATGTAAAAGGTGTTGTTTGAGGTTTTACAATTATAGATAGAAGGCGTGTGGTACATGTTTCTAGAGTGAGATATAGGGATGTAGATGGAGGTGATCGAGAAATAACTAATTTTTTTAGTGGATATTTAGATGATAGCCAATTTTATGAAAAAGGTGTTGGGGATGTTGTATCGATACAGTCTCGAATGTGACAAAAAGTTGTTACGGAAGTGTTACTGACAAGCATATAAACCCAAAGAAGAAACACCATATTTAATGTGGAAAACTCTCCTCAAGACAAGGAGAGAAAAACCACGGGGCAATACCTACCAACAAGTACTATGTAATTAAGATTACAACTCACACTGCCTGAATTTAATTACCCCCTAAATCCAGATAGCCCTCCCCACATGAGAAAAAGAATGCGGAAGAAGAGAATCACACCTAGTGTGTACAAAACCTCCCTCTTTACTTGATCTCCTCATGAGGCCGTTGTCGTTACTAGGGACTGCTTAATGCCACTGTGACTGCTAACTGGGCCAGACAGTTGCCGCAATGGCAACACTGTGTCTGTAACCGCCAACCACTACTTTGCTTCAAGGCAAAGTCACTGACCCTCTCTTATCAACTAAGAGAGTTGCTCTGTCAGTGCACCCAATATGTCACCGACTGTCAGCTGCTACTTTGCTTCAAGGAAAAGTCATTGACCCTCTCTTATTCAACAAAAAGAGCTCCTCCACTTGTTCTTATTCTCTGGCACCCTCTACCATAGAAGGTACCAAAAAGCAACTAGAGGGATCACACCTCAACCATTGGATGGTGGGATGATCTCAATGGCCTCCCCCAAGGCCTCTATTTATAGGCCTACATGCATGTGGTTGCAACCAAGAATCCTTATCTAAATCCTAGACCCACTCCTAGTCCAACTCCATGATGCACATAGGGAACCATCATATTTCCTTCTTGGATTTGACTCTTATTAGGATTGGTAGCACAAACCAACCCTCTCCCAAGTTCAAATCCCACTAGGACATGGGTTGGATTATATTTCTAATACCAACAATCTCCCCCTCCAGCCCATGAGGGAGGCATGGTCTTCAACGATCATCTAGAGTAGTGTGTGGATCCCATCATCACAAGTGATGGGTCCATTATCTTCACATATTGTAGCATCATGTTGTTTCCATCTGTCTTCTTGAAGTAATGCCTTGACTTCACATTGTTCCCAGACAACTGAGAAGAAGTATCATGGCCTCATTGCTTCTCTCTCTATGTCTACACCTGGAACTTTGTTGGCTCCCCCTGATCGGTCAGTCGATCCCTCCTGGATGAAAACCATATTTTTGACCTTCTGTACCAAGATTAAAAAACTCTTTGATGATGCTCCCCCTATCGATGTAACTCGACATCAAGATCCTCCAGTCTGGGTGTAGCAACTACATGTCCAATGTATTGCCCTTCTTATTCACATGTGTGTTGTCTCGAAGAAGTCTTTGGAGTGACCTTCTCTAATTGGGAGTCATCGTGTTGCACATCTCTTTTCATCCTATAGACCCACTTATTCCTAAGTGGTCTCCGGCCCTTGGGAAGTACCACAATCTCATAGGTGGCATTCTTCTACAAAGAATTCATCTCCTCCTGGATCAACCGATGCCACTGTACTCTATCTCTATGAGTTTGTACCTACTGAAAAGTCTCTAGCTCCCCCTGATCAGTAAGCAAGATATATTGACATGTCGAATATCTAGATGAAGGATGATGAACTCTGTCAGACCTCCTCAACTGCTGCTCCGAGGACTCTGCATGATCTTGATCCCCCTACCTAGAAGGCTCTGCCTGTGAAGTTGAATCACTCATCTGTGCATCTGGAATTGGACCACTCGATGTGCTATCGCTCTGCTACTCAGGGTGATTATGCTGCTCTTCTTTGTCATCGAAAGACTACACCTGAGAAGAAGTGGAACCATCCTCATACTCATTGTCTGAAGAACTTTCACCTGATCCTACAACCTCTGCATCATCAACCTCATGCTCTATCACTATTTGACTCTCACAGAAAGTCACACCTCTATGTCTGATCATGGTCTTTTTCACAGAATCCCATATCATATACCCAAACTGTTGATCTCCATAGCCAAGAAAGATACTTGGCACCTCTTTATCATCTAGCTTTTGCCTCTTTTCCTTGGGAACATGAGCATATGCCTTGTATCCAAATACTCAAAGATGAGAGTAGGATGCATCCTTGCCTATCCATACATTCTCAGGTAAATAAAACCCCAAAGGAACTTATGGAGATCTATTTATCAAATAGTAGGAAGTACTCACTTCCTCACCCGAGAATGTCTTTGGTAAATGTACAGTCTTCAACATGCATATGACTTTCTCCATAATAGTACATTTCATCCTTTCAACTATATCATTGTGTTGTGGTGTGCCGGGATCTGTCCTCTCATGTCATATGCCATGTTGTGTGTAGTACACCTGGAACTCCCTGGAGGTGTACTCTCTTCCATTGTTCATCCGGAGACACTTTAACTTTTCACCAGTCTCCCGCTCTATCATGGCATGGAACTTTTGAAAACATTGAAAAACTTGATCCTTGGTCTTCAGCAAGTAGACCCACACCTTCCTAGATGCATCATCAATGAATGTGACAAAATACTTATTGCCACACCATGAACGCACCTCAAACAGATCGTAGACATCTGAATGAACCAACTGTAGAAGCTTTAACTTCACCGTAGACCTTGTCTTGAAAGAAACGCGCTGATGCTTTCCTGTCTGACATTCATCACATGAACTGAGACCACTATCCTTGCCACAAGGAATCAACCTCTTCTTAGATAGAAGATTCAAGCCCTTCTCACTCATGTGTCCTAACCGTCTGTTCCATAGATCTGTCTGGTTATCCTCAACTGCATGTATATTTCCACCTTTGAGCGCCTTAAGTTGGGTCTTGTACAATGTGTGACACAATTTTCCCCATACAATGACTAAATCCCCCTTGGTGATCTTGCATTTGCCACCACCAAAATTAAGATGACAACCTTCTCTATCACAGAATGAACCAGATATCAAACTTAGCCGCAAATATGGAACGTGACAAACATCTTTCAGCGTGAGAGTGCAACCGACATTTGTCTGAACCCAAATGTCTCCAATCCCGATAATTGAAGAGAAGCTGGAATTTCCCATATTCACCCTCACGAAGTCTCCCCTCCTGTATGAAGTGAAGAACTCATTACTGGGTGAAGCATGATAAGAAGCTATAGTATCCACCACCCACTCAGAATCATCCTCATCAGCATGCAAATATTGCTCCTGGATTGTCAAGACAACATCATCATCATCATCGCCCCTGTCATCTGAGATTGTCGCTGCAGTATTCTTATCATCGTCTTGCTTGTCTTTGGCTTCAGACCCGTGTTTTTTTTCTAAACCTTGCAATCACTTTTGAAATGACCTGGCTTGCCACAATAGAAGCACTCTCTACTACTCTTCGACTTGGATCTACCACGAGACTTCTCATGGTCCTGGGAGTCACTGCGGATCTTGGATCTGCCACGGTCTCTCACTCTATCAACGTCTCTTCTCTATGTGAAGTGCACCTTTGATCCGCTGTTGCCTAAGGCTCATCGTCGAGTCTCTTCATTCAGTAGATTGCTCTTAACCTAGTCAGGTGTCAACTTGCCTTCCTGTACAGAATTTTTGACTGTCACTATGAGTGTCTCCCAGCTGTTCGGTAGCGATCTTAGAAGAAGTAGAGCCTAAAATTTAACATCAAGAACCATCTTCATGGACCCCAGCTGATTTACAAGGTTTTAGAATTCATTCATATGTTCGGTGATGCTTGTACCATCCTGGTACTTGAGGTTTACAAACTTTCGGATCAAGAAAGCTTTATTTGTGGCAGTCTTCCGCTCATATAACTTCTTGAGCTTCTCCCACAGATCTTTGACATTATTCTCTTCTGAGACATGATGGAACATAGAGATGTCGAGCCACTTCCACACTATTCGGATGGTTTTTCTGTTTAGCTTCTTCCAATCTGCATCAGACATACTCTCTGGCTTTTGTCCCTCTATCAGATTGTATAGATCTTTGCCATAGAGAATATCCTCCATCTTGGGTTTCCAAATCTATCAATTTGTGCTTGTCAACTTTATCATCATCGCATCTTCATCTTTCCCCATATGGACTTGTATATGCAGCCTGTGCTATGATTCCACTTGTTGGGGATGTTGTACCGATATAGTCCCGAACGTGATGAAAAGTTGTTATGGAAGCGTTACCGACAAGCGTATAAATTCAAAGAAGAAACACTAAATTTAATGTGAAAAACTCTCCTCAAGACAAGGTAAGAAAAACCACAGGACAATACCTGCCAACAAGCACTATGTAATTAAGATTACAACTCACACTGCCTAAATTTAATTACCCTTAAAATCCAGGTAGCCCTCCCCACACAAGAACAAAGATAGGAAAGAAGAGAATCATACCTAGTGTGTACAAAACCACCATCTTTACTTGATCTCCTCATAAGGGTTTTGTCATTTTTGGGGACTGCTTGATGTCGTTGTGACCGCTGACTGGGCCGGACAGTTCCCTCTATGCACTAGTACATAACCCACCTTTAGTGTCAGTTATTTAAGTCCTTTAGTGTCGGTTTCAATGCGACACCTATGTGGGCGCTGCTAAAAGGAAAACCGTTAGGCGTCAGTTTCCAAACCGATGCCAGAAACCTTCGCATGCCACCGAAAACGTGCCAGCAGGGGGGTATAGGCGTCGGTTATTATACGAAAACTGACGCCATAAACCTTCGCGCCACAGAAAGGGCACCATCTAGGACACCATCAGCGTCGGTTTTTATCTATAACCGACGCCATATCACCTGCTACCACGGCCGTGCTGGCCAGCACGACTGTGGTGTCTGGTCTCATTAAGCGTTGATTTTATCTATTATCCAATGTTGCAAGCATTTGTTGTCAGTTTTTTCAAATAACTGACGCCAATTGTATGTATTTTTTTAAATCAGTTTGCAGGCCTGTTGTGGCTGGTCACAGGATGAGAAACCTGCAGTTCAGTTATGAACTGTAGGTTTTATGACATCCATTGATATCAGCCAACAACATGCCACAAACTTGCAAAAGTAACAACATTAATTTTCACACATTTAGCAACCTGTAGTTCCATTCGATTTTCATACATGTAGAAACATTCATGTAGCAATTTGCAGTTCCATTCATTTTCACATTCACACATGTAGAAACATTCATATAGCAACCAGTAGTTTCATTCATTTTCACATTCACACATGTATAAACATTCAGACACATGTAGAAACATTCAGACATGTAGAAACATTCACACATATTACAATTCAGAAATTCATTTACAAAATATCATTCTTTAGTCATTATTCACTATCAACATCCCAATTATATTTTAGAAACCCCACTACTTGTATGGCTTTTGCCCATTCTTCTCTTACGTCATTTAAAATCTTCCGTCGTATAGGGAGCATGTACATCTAGTAAGGCCTTTCCTATAGGGTGGTCAGTTTTAAACACATGCAAAGAGAATCATGTATATATATAATTAATAATATATAAATAAGATTGATATATTTCATATTATCTAATGAGACTATATATAATATCTCAAGAATGGTATCGATGTCCACTGCGGCATATTTGATAATCATGTGCATAAATCGCAACACATAGTATGCACATGCTCATCCGTTGTCTTGTGTAGCACACTATAAATTGAAACATACAAAATATTAAAAAATACAACTAATTAAGCATTGTTCACATAAATAATATATACATTGCAGTCGGGAACTTACTTCCACGTTCTTCCAAATTATTGGCTGGTTCTTTTTCCTGGGGACCTTTCCTCCAGCCTTTTTGAACTCATCTAAACCCCTACATGTTAATGTAACATAGTACATTGCATAATTAAATAGTAATGTAATAACATATGTTAACAGATATGAAAATGAAATATTTCTCACCGAAATAATGCAATTTTCATTGTGTGTCCATATTTTAAATTCAATTTAGACCCCTTAGGATATAGATAATAGACATTGAACGTCTCGGGGACAATAACTAGTAACTCCCAATGCATACCCCTAGAGGTAAAAAAGTTAAAAATTAATAACTCAAAATCCACAATAAAAATGCAATTTTCTTAAGTCCAAATTATAAGCAAAGTAAACTTACTCCACATTGAATGGAGCTATTATTACCGTCTTGTTATTTTGAGCAAAATTTGTAAAAGCATCACATCAGTATTGTTGAACTGACGAAGGGTCTTTAGCTACTATACTAATCAAAGATGGAATAAAAAATCCTACATGTTCGAATGAAAAATATGCACATATCTTGTCTAAGTAGCTGCAAAACATGTATTACGTATGCATTAATATATAAGAAACCAGATCACCAGATCTTACACAAGGTATATAGATGTATAAAGAAGATCTCACCTTATCCATAGCTCTATCACAGATGTATTCAACCAATCATATCAAAATAACTCCAAAATATCTTGTATAAATAGTTTGCTTTCGTATGATTGACCTGCAGCATCTGCATCTATAGAAACAGTTATAGGGCAATTTATATCATGTTCGCCTAACCATATTGCCATACCCCTACAATTAGGACCTAACGGGACAGGTAGGTTCTGTGGAACCCAACTTGGTAATCTAGGAGGTAGAGGTGGAGGCCTAGATGCTATGGGTGTCTTCTTTTTAACCTGTATATATATAATTTCATATCAATTGACATCATATACACACACTAACAATTTAACGTAATGTAAATTTACCATACACTTTCAGTATAGAGGACATCCTCTTTTGGCTACAATATCACTCCTCCTTCTGCCTCACCAAGCGTTTCACAATCTGGGTGGGTATATTGCAATGCAAGATCCATCCACTTGGAAAATATACGTAGCGGGCTCACACGAACCCAATCAGCTGGTAATGGAGACCCATGAAACATTTCTCCTGGTAGGGATGGGTAAGCTGACGCCTCTGCAATGACATATTCTTTACTTTTTAGATGACATGGCTTCAACCCCTACAAATTTGTGTAAAGAATGTTATATACATATATACATATCATCTTGAAAAGACTAGTTACTATGTCATAAAAATACTTACAGCGGATGTGCTAGGTGGTGGGTCTACAGGATTACTCCCAACCTCTGCAGTAGGAGTAGAGTGGGACGCCATAGGTACTATCTACTGAGTGGCAGTCAGATATGCCTGCCACACATTGCTTCATGGAGTGTCTTATCAACTGCTTCCTTGATTCTCTTATCAACTACTTCATCGACTCTCCTATCAACTATCTTATATACCTATACATGGATAAAAGAAACATTAGCTTCTGATTATTGAATTCTCTTTTACAGTAACATTCTAAAGAAAGAATATGTTACCTCTTCTTGTGAAATTCCTACTTTTGGGACATGTTTGCACTGGGATGGCCCAAAGAATGCTTTGATTCCCACACCAGCGCCTGCAGCCCTAACACATCCAGGATGCTCTAGGTTACCCAGAGCAATTGTCAATTCATCCCTTGTGCCCTCAGGGATGAACTTTCCTTATTTTCTCAGCTCGTGCAGCTCCCGCTAATCGCCAAAACAAAAATTTGTAATTAAGTAAACACCACAAATAATCAATATTTGAACGATTTCTCTAAGGGTTGTATTTTACCATTTTTGCAGCCACCTCAGCAGTTGCGGGCTTCCTTATTTCTCCCTTCTTATTTTGCCTCCCAACTATCCAGACATCATGGCGAGGTAGAGGTGTGGTACCTATAGTAGAGGACTCGTGAGTAGTAGTAGACTGAGCAGTAGACTCAGCCTGTAGTCTTTGGCAAATGCCTGCATACCCCTTTGGACCCATTGTGTGGTCATGTGCATTCAGTGCACGCATTGCTCTTTGCGTCTCACTGAGGGCCTAGTTAGTATGCACATTAATGATTTGGTTAGTAACACTAAATGTTAATCTTGAATAGGTGAATACAACATATATTAATTAAATTGGGAGTGACGCCTAATACCTTGAATTCGTCAGTTTTTCTTGAAGCAACAAATGCGTCCCATTCTTCTTGGTCCAGGAAGTTCCATTGTTCAGTGGCTGTCTTCTTCCTCTTGTCACCTTCTTTTATGTATTCTCAGGTGAGATTTGTCATATAGTTCCTTAGGACTCTCCCACAGCATTGCATCATACATTTACAATGCAGCTTTTCATCCAATGCAAATATACTCTACAAAATAGAATTGCTATTAACTAGTATCCAAAAAATTAGTAATCTACAAAATAGAATTGCAAATTAATAATAACTCACGCATAAATCCTTCCATATTACGTCTTTCTTCCCCTTAGGAACTTTATGCCAAGAATCTATCTTACAGCCGTAATGGCTACGAGTAACATACCCAAAATATGAAACAAACGAATTGTGATTCACTCCAATTGCATTTCCTACATTATCAAAATCCACAACAAGTTTGGGTCCATTTCCCCTTAGCGATGTTAACTTCTTCATCATAGTGATGCCCCTTCTCTTGTCAACTTTTTGGTGTTTCTCATCAAGTGCCTCAAGTGCTTCAGAGGGTACATGTGCATCATCAACCTAAAATTTGACAAAATAAACACACTTACAGGATATAACTATAAATGGACATATAGATATAAATATATGATATATTTTTAAAACTTACATTGTGAGGCGGTGCATTGATGTCCTCACCCTCACGGTAATCATCAGCACGGTCATCAGGAGAATGCTCAGCCATCTGAAAGTTCACATTCACATTGTAAAGTTCACATTGTAAAGTAATTCACATTGTAAAGCTCACATTGTAAAGTTCACATTCACATTGTAAAGTAATTCACATTATAAAGTTCACATTGTAAAGTAATTCACATTGTAAAATTCACATTGTAAAGTTCACATTCACATTGTAAAGTAATTCACGTTGTCAATTTATACCGTAACGCACCACATTTTGGATAATCTTTCAAATCCACATAGTCCTTTTGAAATAATACACAATCACTCGGGCATGCGTGTATCTTCTTGGCATCCATTCCCATTGGGCACAACAATTTCTTTACCTGGTATGTTGAGATTGGCAGCTCGTTTCCTTCAAGAAGCATTTCTTTCAATAAAGACAACAATGACGTGAAGCTTTTGTCGCTCCATCTATTGTTAGCTTTTAGCTTATACAATCTCAACACAATGCTAAGCTTCGTAAACTTAGTACAACATGTGTATAACGATATATCAACATCATGCACAATATTTTTAAAAATTGGATGTGGATCGGTGTGCTCTACCCCACAACTATCCAGCATCACATCAACGATGTCTACTGGAACTGGTTCATTCACATCTACGTCGTCGGAGGCAATTTCTTCTTCCACACAAGCACTGCTATCGACATCCACTGGTTTCAGGTTTGAAATCTTTCCATGCCAGTGCCATTCTGTATAGCCTTGTATAATCCCGTTGCACATGACATGACTTTTGATTTCGTCACCAGTCCTGACTTTTAAGTTGTTACCGCAATACCTACATGGACAGTAGAACCTATCTCCAGGTTTTTTTCTATGCTCCTCAGAAAATCTAATAAATTGGTCAAGACCAGAAATAAACTCTGGGGTGCAATGATTGCGAATAGACATCCATGATATATCCATTCTATGATCAAAGAGAAAACAAGTATATATTACAACAAGATTAGGGTCTAGAGTTAACAGATTAGAGTTTTGCATGGTTAAAACTTTAGGCCAACAAATACATGTGTTGTCATTCTTATATATAATAAATATGTACCACCTATCCCATTCTTGAACACCTAATCTCACTAGTAAGTGTATAATGTGTATTGGGTTTTCAAGAAAATTTCGGCAGCATTTCCCCACTGTTCTCCAAGTACATATGTACTTAGAGAACAAAAGGGGAAATGCTGCCGAAATTTTCTTGAAAACCAAATACACATTATACACTTACACCCTAAGTGAGATTGGGTGATCAAGAACAGTCCCAAACCGGGGAGTATCTAAGATTTACTCCTAATGAGTAAATCTTGGATGGGTTTCTAGACCAACAAATACATGTGTTGTCATTCTTATACCTACAATCCTAGTTTCATCATTCATATCCTACGTTTTGTGTAACATCATTTAATCATGCTTGTCAGTAAATAAACTATGAAATATATGCAAATTAACAGCAAGTCAACAACACCTGCAACAACACAAATGCACACAAATGTAGATGCATGTTCATCATCAAGATAATCATTACACACAAATGTAGGTATCCGATCATAATTGAGCAATATAGTACAAAATCAGCCACCACGGCCGTGCCAACCTGCGATTTCACAACATGCACCATCATCGGTCGCGGAGCAGGGTACCTGCTTGAGGGCGGAGGAAGAAGAGCAGGAGCAGGTACAATCGGGCAACCGGCGAGGAGAGCAGGGCAACCGGCGGCGGTGCGGGGGAGCGGAGACCGGCGAAGAGACCAGGAGCAGAGTAGGAGACCGGCGATGGCAGCAGCAAGCATCGGCGGCGTCGGCGAGGCGAGCAGCAGCAGCGAGCGGCGTCAGCGTCAGCGAGGAGAGCAGCAGCAGCGAGCGGCGGCGACGTCGGCGAGGAGAGCAACAGCAGCGAGCGGCGGCGGTGCGAGGGAGAAACGACGGCAGGATCGCCAGACCTAACTGATCTACCAATGAAACAGAGAGATAGTGGGGAAGATTCTTTCGCGCGGGGGCTATTAACTGCACCATCGGTGTCGGTTGTTTAAAAAACTGACACCTAAGAAAAAATGGCATCGGTTACCAAAAAAACCGACACTTATTCTCAATGAAAGTTTTGTCGGGAACAGTGCGGGAAAACCCATAGGCGTCGGTTATTATAGTAAAACTGACGACCAAAATGTGCCCAATTTCTATCTCGCGGAAAACCTTTCGTCGTCGGTTTAAGAGTTAATAACTGACGCCATATGTTAAATTTTGGAGGTAATTTCTTTCATTGGAAATTTTAGATTTGGCGGTTAATTTTAGGCGTCGGTTTCTTATTAAGGAACCGACACTGAATAAAAGAGATACACGTGTCTGGTCGCCCTTCACAGATAGATGTCGGTTTTTTATTTGAATCGACACTTTATGTTTTAGGTGTCGGTTTATTTATACAACCGACGCCTTTAAAAATGACGTTATAAGTCATTTCTGTAGTAGTGATGGCAACACTGCATCTGTAACCGTCAATCACTACTTTTATTCAAGATAAAGTCGTTGGCCCTCTCTTATCAACCAAGAGAGCTGCTCTGTCAGTGCACCCAAGTCACCGGCTGTCAGCCGCTACTTT
Source organism: Alisma plantago-aquatica (assembly GCA_963693085.1). NCBI lineage: Eukaryota > Viridiplantae > Streptophyta > Magnoliopsida > Alismatales > Alismataceae > Alisma > Alisma plantago-aquatica. Next base: position 716,631,438 of record OY856409.1, on the reverse strand, counting down.
ACTTCAAGGAAAAGTCATTGACCATCTCTTATTCAACCAAGAGAGCTACTTCAGTTATTCTTGTTATCTAACACCCTCTATCACAGAAGACACCAACAAGTAACTGGAGGGATCACACCTCAACCATTGGATGGTGGGATGGTTTCAATGGTGCAACTAGGAATCTTTGTCCAAATTTTGACCCACTCCTAGTTCAATTCTATGAAGCACATAGGGAACTATCATCTTTCCTTCTTGGATTTGACTCTTATTAGGATTGGTAGCACAAACCAACCCTCTCCCAAGTCCAAATCCCACCAACAAAAGGATCTATCATTTGGGCCTCCAATGTGGGTAGTAATTTTGCGCAAAGGGGAGTGCCCAATTAATGCATTGCTCGCTGACTTGAATTAATATGAAAAGGTCGAGATGATCACAAACTCTAGTTCACATTTCTACTCTACCAGACCAGGTTGGTTTGCCGGCCTATAGAAGTTTGGTTATAAGCACTTGTCTCTTAACAATCATAAAGCTGACCCATGCCTACAATTATGATATATCAGAAACCCTGGATATCACACTCCGTACTTCAACGCCAATGTGGTTCACGTTCAGCTATACAGCTCCGGGTCGGATGACAGAAAGTCTAGACAGCTCGGCACCTACTTGGGTTCAGGTTGCAACGCAGCTCCAGATCTGATGAGCATCTCACATATTTCCAGCAATCATAGAATCGTGACATATATGTGAGAGGCTTAAAGCCCATCCACCAAACCTGGTGGGGAGGTGTGGTCCTGTTTCACCCGCATGTGGCATGCTGGGGCTTACCTCGCAAACGCTATCAGTAGGCATAGAGACAGTTGCCCATTCGGTTACCAAACGAAACAGAAAACTAGAAATGGAGTGGCAATGAAAATGTTCTTTGGAATAAGGAAAGAAGCGTTCCAAAACTGAATAACTTGGATAGAAAAACCTAATCCGTCAATATTAACATAAAAAAGAGAAATCGTCGGAATGAAATGACCTGCAACGTATCATTCCATTAGAGCGTAAATCTGATGATCCAGCCACCATTAGTCTGGAATCGTGGTGCGCCGTTCTTTCCACAAACTCCTCATCCGCCTCACATCTGTAATCCTTGTATTATTTTAACTAATGGGGCTTTTCTATACTCATCCCATCCTCTCTGACCAAGTTCCTGTTCATGAAACACACTTTTAGCTAACTGTGATGCCACTGCTTGGCATCTTCGAACTTTGTATTCAAATTGATGCCTGAATGTCAGAAGCAAACAACAACATTTATTTGATTTGATCAGGAGGACACTGACAGCTGACTGAGGCAGATATTTGCACAAAATTGTGACGCTGGTACACGCACTTCGCATGCAGGGGTGTTCCTGCAATAAAAATATTCAAAAGCGGGTATGCACTGAATTTGGAAAAATATCTATTTCCCTGTAAAACGCGCGTCCAATGATATCAGAGGCCAATAATAGATAGCTGCACCATAGCATTTGTGGAGAGCTGGAGGCCATGGAAACTCCAGCTGCAGAAGGTGCCGCAGCAGATGGTGGCCGAGTTCTCCCACTGAAGGTGTCGGCTCTGAGCGTTCAATCTGGAGTCTTGGATGGACATAAGCATCCTTACACCGCTCAGTCTGCACATCCAGTTGATAATGGTTAGTTTCTTAAATTTGATTCTGGTTATGTCATGGTTGATTTGCCCGAATCTTCGTCTGGTATCTGTTATACTGTATATATGGTTATGTTTCTGGTGTTCCAAACAATTTGTTCTCTGCTTCCAAACTATTTCATCTGTACAACCTACAAGAAGTTTCGGATGAACGAAGAGATCTACTATTCAAAAGTTGAATTATAATCAATCAAAATGATGAAATTATGATCTATGCTATTCATTACTGATTGCGTTTGTTTGCTTTAACAGATTCCTGGAAGCAGGTTGGGGTGATGCTGGTAACCAGCTTCAATTGCGCCTACATCCTGAGTTTCTCCAACCTGATCATGGTACCTCTAGGGTGGGCATGGGGTGTTGTCTGCCTCTTATCCATTGCGGCCTATACCTTCTACGCTAGCTGGGTGCTCGCCGGAGTCCATATTATCGACGGCCAGAGGTTCATCAGATACCGAGACCTGATGGGTTGCGTGTTCGGTAGGCAATTTATTTAGTCAGTTCATCTATGGAATATTAATTTTAAATCACTGCTTTAAGCTTCCGAGAAGTATTTCTTTCGCTCAATAGATATTAAATCATTAATTTAAACGCCGCATTTAGAGTACTCCTCGCTACCAGACTGGTCCTCTCCAAATTACCTAACGGAGAGAGTGACACGCATGTACTTTTCGCGTCAAAGCTCGAAGAATATTTGGCGTTGATGGTGGATGAACCAAACAGATGCGTCCAAGAATTGTGGACCTACAAGTCTCATTCCCGTAGGGGTGGGAGAGAAAAATGCGATGCTTGTCGTGGTGGTCCGATGTAAACGAAGATAAAAGTCAAAAGTGTAGTCGCGCGTGGTGATATGATAGTCAACTGGAACATTTTATTCAAAACGATAATGTAAGAAGGTATTATTTGAGTGATAGCACCACCCTGAAACTTAATTGGTTTATTTCCATCCTGTTTGCCTCGACAAATCCACGAGCATCACGACAGATTGAAATAAAATTCTAAACCTCTTTTTTATGTATCTTGCAGACCTGTTTGCCCCGCTTGCATTAGCAGCATCGCGCCAGATTGAAATAAAAACTGATCTACTCATGTTTCTCGTGGATGGGGACAAAGTGAAAACTGGTAGTATAGGAGGCCTCCTTTACCAATTGTATTAAACAACCAATGAAAATGCAGCATTAATATTTAAAATCTAACCTCTAAAAAAATAATGGAGAGAGAAATTATTTTTTCAACTTAAAATGAATTTGAAAAACTATAACAAATTTTGATTAGTCTCCTACCATTGTTCTATAGGAGGCCTTTTGCAGAATAGGCGTCCGGGACAAAGTATGTCAAGAAGTTTGCATCTGAACTCGGTCATAGTAGGTAATTAATCTTCATTAACCGAATCCGAAGATGCCTCTGATCAATAATTATCAAACTGCAGCAAAATTTGCAGCTGATTAACACTAATAATTATACAGGTAACAATTTAGACTTTCCACGAGTAGAATGGCGCCACCGCAAATAAAGTATTAGACGCGGCATATAGGTTGTTTGTTACTTTGTTAATAGGATAGATAATGTACGACTTAGTTAACTATATAATCTCCAATTGACCTGTCGTGTAAAATTCTCACGCTAGAAAGCAAGTTTATCTATTGTCGATGTCTATTTATCATAGAATCAATAAACGCAATATATTTTGTGTAGGACATAATAGATTTTATATAAATATAAAAAAAAGTTACTTGTGTACCAAACAACGAACATCTTACAATTAGGTTTATTTATCGTTATTTCAAACAACAGTTTGTCATACACAAAGTTAACATACTATTGATTAATTTATGTACGACAATTAGATTTACCACGACAATATACCAAACACGCCTAGGTAGTATAATTACTGTTGTCAAACAGCGTGGATGAACTTGATGGAACCTAATATACTATGTTTTACAGTAATCTAGTCCTTCATGCTGAAATAACTAGTTTTATTTCCAGAGAAATTATCGTACCGTTCTGCATATTTTCAGGTAGGAAGATGTATTACGCGACGTGGGTATTGCAGTTCTTGACCCTTATTTTGGGTAATATGGGTTTCATCCTTCTCGGTGGCAGAGCATTGAAGGTGAAAACTCTTTGTTACTCGAAATACCTAAGGAATAGTGATATGGAATCGTCATTGTAAAAATTACGATGTTTATTGGATTATAATTGCTCTACTTCAATTTATTATATCACGTGCATGATGATCTTTTATTAAATTTTGATATCCATGGGATAAATAAAATATTGTACGTCTTGAGGTATATGTCCAAATATGTTATCTTCGATCACAAACATTCAATTTTTATGGAGTAAATATGAATGGAATACAGATCACATATGCTATAGTTTTATATTATTTAAGTTACTATAGGTTAATGTAATACTTGAAAATAAAAATGAAATCTATGATATTCTAATTCCTCAAATTGTTACAAGTGAGTTGCTTTAGAATTTTAATAAGTAATATACTTCTTTAGTGATACCAGCAATCAAGTAAGTGATGGCTTGAAAGATATATGCATTGTTGCATATCTAGTTTAACGTAACCTCACATCATTTTTGGATGCAGCGTTCCAAATTTTAGTTTCTATTGAAAACACATACAATATATACTCAAATTGTCATATACCTAGGATGTGAATTCTATGATAGTTTCATCCATACCATGCAGACAATAATTCTACTTGTATGATTAGAAAGTTTTTACTTATGGAGTCATATATCTACAAACTTAATACATAAGCACATTAATAAAATTTGGGTACAAAATATATGTATCAAATTCCATATTTACTAATATAGATATATATTTCAGAAAATTTGCACGAAAAAATCAATCAAAAGAATCATTAAGTTGAAATCAATGTGACTACCATTAAATTTTAGGTGTATAATCATTGTAAATGCAATTGTTTGAAAGCATACAATTTTATGATATATATAGCCTTTTTGTGACGTATATAATAAATTATTTTCATATGCAATACAAATGGTACCTTAAAGCAACAAATAATAGAAAGAAATTATTTCATTCATAAAATTATGCAATGTTTAGTTAATAAAATATAATTAGTGCTTCCCGATACTATCTATTGTAAGAATCAAGAAGAATGATGCATATATTTGTCTATTTTCCTGTATGTGGAGCATGAGATATTACATACTAAATTCTCTATGTTAAGAATTATTTGCATTGCATAGACATACATTCCTTCTAAGATTTTGTCCCCGATTATTTTTTCAATTATGAACACATATTTGAATAAATAATTTGAGTTTCACCATGGATGTTGTTGTGATAAGAAATGCAATGTATTATCATGCAGGAGATAAACTCAGATTATAGCAATTCACCTTTGAGGCTTCAAGTTTATATCTTCATTTCTGGACTGGTATATTTCGCATTTTCAACTTTCACTCCAACAATTTCAGCAATGAGGAACTGGCTAGTAGCATCAGTGGTGCTCACTGCCACTTACTTGGTGGCTCTATTGGTTATTCTTATAAAGGATGGTAGGTATACTTGAACTAATAGTTTATGTGGTCATAGTTTTTCACATATATGAAGAACTAGTTCTATATGAAAATAAAAAATTATTTTTAATAACTACAAAAAATGATTTATACAACTAAAAAAATGTTGAATTAGCTTGCAAGTAGGAACCATAAAACTATGTAGTAGAGGCATTGTTGTAGTTAGAGAACATATAAGAAATAGTATTTTGATCATTTATTTGGATTTTATGAAATAATAATTTCAATTTTATCTTGATATAAAGAAGCATAAACATAGTTTCGTTTTGGCATTCCATACATTTGTATAATCTATGTGTAATTTTTTCCTTTCAATTTAAATCTACATTGTGTATTACTTGTAAACCAATAAAAGTTGGATGTTCATATAAACAACCATCCATATGCATTATGGTATTGGGTTCTAATAGTTCTCTATGTGCATTATTGATATTCAACCTTTTTCTTTAATAACCCCCAATTTAGTTAGGTAGTCAATCACACTCCATAATTCAAGAGGAATTGGCTCTCCTTTTTTCCTAATTACTTAGAATGTGCCTTCTACCAAATTTACACTTTTACAAAGTTTTTTAGAAATCCATCTATGATCTACCATTTTATCAATCAAATGTGAAAGCGTCTCAAATACTCCTTTATAGAAATTACCTATATTATGTCAACTTCAAATGTCTTTGGTTTAAGAAATTAAACATAACCATCATATTTGTCATCATAATTAGAGGTTCAACTATATTGTTTAGTTGTGATCTTATTTCCTTCCAACAAGTTGATAAGGTGAATGACCTTCTTGGGTTCCACCTTGGAGTTTTTTCATTGAATACTGAGAATTGCACCTCCATTCTATAATCATTTGGGTCCTCCTCTACACTAGATATGCTAACAAATGTGGATCCCTAAGCATGTTTGTGTGCTCTTAATCCTCTATTCCAAAAAAAATTCCTTTCTCTTGAAGTAATCCATGCTTTCCCTCTTGATTGTGAGGAACTCACTTTTCACATGGAATTTTCTTCCACGTCCATACATAACTAAATAAGGTAAGAACATTTCTTAGAAGATTTTCAAAATTATTCCTCACATTCTGTCATGATGATTCCTCCATTGATGAATTGGAGGCTTGGAAGACCTGACACTTCTTCCTTGGTTGCTTTTCTTCCCCACGGAAATTTATATTCTTCAATTTCACATTATAGGATTCAAGTTTTCAAATATTTTCCTAAACAAGTTGCTTGGTGAGGTCATTTGGTTCTTGTATCATGATTACTTATGACTTAGACTTAGGTGTTAGAGACCTAAGTATCTTGGCGACATGTTATTTATCTATAATAGGTCTGTCAAGAGTTCTAATTTATTGATAAAGGTGAGGAGCCTTGAGTTCATCTATGTGATGAATCTAATTATCTAAAACCAAACAAGGAAATCTAATTTATAACAAAGCATACTAATTCTAGATTATTTTCACTTGTTCAATCATTTGAGATAGAGAGTTTTACTCATATTTAATACATAGACTCACAAGCAAAGTCATGTTCAAATCATAAGGAGAAGTGCAACATATAAGATGTATATAGTCTAAGCATTGAGTGTTGTGATTTTTTCATCTCTGTGTTGCACTCTTAAGTTTTGTTGTTGGCAACTTGTACGATCATGCCAACGTTTTCAACATATAACACTTTATTCCCTAGATGAAGAACTTTATCAATATTTTTCAATAGAATAGTTGGTGTTGATAGAGAAAGGAAGCATTATGTGGTGGGTCCTTTCCAAGTTTAGATTACCATGTATATTGTACCCTATTATTCTATCATGATGAACGTTACCTTTAGGCCTTCTTCGATATAGATGAATGTTTCTAAATTTGGTTGAATAGAATAGTCAATATATCATTTGGAAACTTCAAAATAACCTAGAACACTAACTTGATGAATTGAATATAAGAACAATTTAGGAGGTAGAAGAAGGAGATACAATAAAAACTCCATTGTTTAAGTCAATTGATGGGTGAAAAACCATATACTTGCCCCTAGTTGACTTTTTAATGACTAGAATTTTTAGTAAAATTGACTTTGTTCTAGTAAGAAGGAAGTAAACTTTAAAATAAATCTTATTTACTTGACCTCAACTTTCTATCGAGCAACGAAGGAGCACTAGAAGATTGCCTCCTTTCTTATGGGTGTGATATCACCTTCTTTTGTTGTAGTGTCATATACTAGGATGCCACTTTATTATTTTTAGCTATTACAGATCACCACACAGACTGTTGGTATGTATGTCCATAGAGCAAGTCATGTGATGATTGTAATGGGATAATTTGTAAATGATTTGAATAATAATAAAGGCAATTTCTAATCTATATGTTTTAACTTTTTTCTGAGATGATAGTGTAACATGATAGATGTTTAGAGAATTGTTTTACTCAATGACGTGTGCTTTTATGTTGAGGACCTAAATGATGAGATCATATGGATGTTAAGAGTATACATTCTTGTTTAGTCCCTAGTCGGTTGTTATTGTGGAAATAACCATAGACATCAATAACACTAAATACTAGATTGTGTTTTGGTTGATGATAGAATCTCATTAGTCATGATATAGTGATATCAAACCAAGCACATAGGTACTTTTTAGAGAACAAGTGTACCAGACAGACCCACCGTGAGAGTGACACATGGAACCATGATTAGGTAGTCACAGTCAGCTCTCACAATGATGGTAGTGAGTGTGATTCTTCGACCTAAAATCACTACACTCAACACATGTCGTTGGGTACACTTTGACATCATCAAACGTAGTCCTGAAACATGGGTTGTTATAAAGGTGATGATTGGGTGACTTTGACACATGGGACTTTTGAGGGGTGAGTGATAGATATGGGATTTGTCCCTCCTAAGGGAGTTTCATGTCCATGGCCACTTGATGAGTAGGATTGAGAAAGGCATGCACATGTATGTGTGAATAAATATGTGATATTAATGTCACACACACATCTCACCCAGTCTACTCTAAGATGAAGGAAATGGATGAATGTTGAAAGGATGATTGTACCACGCCTTGAGTTCATTCAGGACATTAGTGACAAAGGAATTATACATTCGGTGTAACACCATTCACAGATTGTAGGATTGAAAATTGTTCTCCAACTTTCTATTTCACTTGGGTAGCACTGATGTGTGACTAGGCACCGTTCTTTGCTTGTGAAGTCATAAGTGTTATGGACTTTCACTTCCAACGTGAAATGGACCTGCAGGGTCACACACACCAGGACATGTTCCTAGAACAGGAGTTTCTCCACAAATCTTATTTGGATTGATAACTAAAGGAGTTTAGTAGTTCAATTAAACACCCAATCGATTGATAGCTCAAAATCATAGTGTTCAAGGTGTTGGATCAGATGCTTAGAGTATTATATTGATTGAAATTATAATTGAATGATATGCTGCCCCAACCGATCGGCTCATAGAGAGGAACCGATCAACTCAGGTTGGTGAGCTAACCGGCTCAGGTCAATGAATTGATCGGTTCACATTGTTGAACTGGTCGGGTGACCAACCGAGTCTGTTTCACTTGTTCAAATTTGATTTGGATAAGTACTAATAGTTGATTAGTTGGAAGCAAACATGGAAAGTCAATTTGAGTTGGACTAGGACCACGAACCAATCGGCTCAAGGGCCCAGACGATTGGTTTAGGGCTGAACTGATCGATTCAACTGGCATAGTTTATCAGATTTTATGGAAAATCTCGAACTCTTCTACTCCTGATTTAATCCTGCATTGCCCGGGGTGGAGAACCCTATCCCATGACCCTCCTATATATAGGGGTATTGGGGGCTTCTCATACAGTACAACTCAGAACACCAATTGCTCTGCAAAGTTATCATTCTCTCTGGTTGAGGTAACCAGGAGAGCCCGAGCAACTGCTACCCGATAAGGGACGCACAGTAAGGGAAAGACAACTGTAGAAAAGTGACTGGTTGCAGGAGAGTGTGTCGGTGACTAGTACACTGATAGGAGGGTACGACTCCTTCCGGTACCTTGTGCGACAAGGTGATCAGAGTTCTAGGTGGTCCGTGTGGACTATTACAGAGGCGGGAAACTTCTGCCGCTCAGAGGACAGTTGTCAATCCCGACAGTCTCGGTGAGACCAGGAGATGCAAAGACACCGTCCAAGACCGGAGGTGAAGACCGTGCAAGCCGTGAGATAACATCGCCGAGAAAGCCTCGAGATAAGGTATGTCTCTACAAACCATCCTTCCTATTGTATAGACGTTGATGCGATTCCTTTATATTGGGTTCGGGGAGAAGACATTTTTGTTTCCGCTGCCTTCTCTGTCTCCCCTAAAACCCAACAGTGGTATCAGAGCCACGTCAAATGCTCTATACTTTAGGATTATCGATATGATCGATTTTAGTTTGTCGCCTTTATTTATTGCATACGATGCGAATAAAATTGGTTTTATGCATGTCCAATCCTAAATCCATAAATTCCAATATACATATATGATATGTAATATGAATGCACTCGATATGCGTCGCCCTTAAATGAGTTTTGTAGTGGATGTATAGCGTGGTTATGGACAATAAACCCTATGTATGTGCATGGTTGTATGTGGATGCTTGTATCTCGGTCTGCGTATCGATTCCCTACCTCCTTATTCCTGATGTAACTCGAGATAAATCGAGATTTCTTTCCTACCTTTGCTCCCCCCGAATGTAACTCGGGGTTTTTCTTTTAAATGTAAATGTAAATAAGATAGATCTTTTTATATTTCCTGTTATGTCAAAGAACGGAGGACAATCTGATGACAACTGAGACGATCGGTTCAAGGCGTGAACCGATCAATTAGTGATCCAGACGACCAGCTCGAGGAGCTAGGCGAGTGGGTGGTGACCTAAGGAGATGCACGACGACCGGTGAACTAATCGGCAGGAGGCGCCAATCGATCGGCTGGTGGCACCCAACCGACCGGCCTGATGGCGAGCCGATCAATCGTGGAGATGAGTTGATCAAACCCAGAACGGTGAAGCACATAGTTCATCTTGTACAGGTTGCATGTGATGTGGACCTAGATGACCGTGATTCCTCTTGGCTCGAGGAATCACATTAGGATGGTCATAATCATCACTTTTATCATTTCACATGTTTTCTATGGGATATAGCATGTATATGATACATACTATGTATTGTGGTGATTGGATATGTATATGTACCTATACAAACCAAATCCCTCATTAAATATTAAAGTTTTAGATGCCTTCCAAATGTGACACACATTAAAGCTTGATCGGCCAAGTGTGGGCACGCCCTAGCGTGGTGCACCGTCTATCTCATGGAAGCATGAAGGATAGATATGTGGGTCTTCCCTAGTAGGGTGCATATTCATTGTGTTGGCTTTGGGTCAGACTTAACAAGGTGACCTAGATAGGATCTAGCACCTTGAGGCATGGAGGTGATCATGGCAAGGAGTTGCATTTGACATCTTTAAAGAGTTGCATATGATGCAATTGACAAAAGTTGCCTACTAGAAGATCTGAGTTGTGGGTGACAGCCCTAGCTGGTCCATGACTCAGAGGATTTCAGGATCTTGACCCAATAGGAGATTATACACTGCAATCTACTGAATTGATGGTGAGGGCTGTCAATTTGAAATAAAATAGTGGGAGCGGTAATTAATTAAAGTCCTAATTAAATACCGTCAAATTTTATTCAAATCAAATCAAATCAAAAGGAGTTTTGACAAATGCAATTTCTCTTATAGAATGGAAAAAGAATCATCTTTTAAAATGGGCAAGTTAATTGAGAATAAATTCCATAACTGGTTGAGAATTGTGAGAAGTGTTCTGCACAATCCAGATATACCGATAGCCTTTGAATCCACTCTATGTATGCTTAATGTGTTGTTTGAGACAAATAAGAAGAAGGATAATTCATTGATAAAGATCAATGGAACAAAGTCCAAGGATAAAGGTGAGGGAGAGAAGGGTTATCTCGCCAAACCAACATCAAAGTCTTCTGCACTCAAAACATGGAGAGATGGAAGGAACGATGGAAGAAGAAGCGAGAGATAGAGATCTCTACTTCTAGTGTATATGTAATAGAGATTAACTTTACTACTTCTTTGTCATGGGTACTTGATACCGGATTCGGATCTCACATTCGTTCAAATGTGAAGGATCTTAAAAGGAGTAGGCCTTTGGGGAAAGATGAGGTTGAACTATGTGTTTCCAATGGGGTAAGGGTTGCCGCCAGTGCCATAGGAACCTATGAGTTAACTCTGCCTAGTGGGCTAATAATAGAGTTGAAGAACTGCTATTATGTACCTACCATAAATAGGAATATCATTTCCATTTTTTGTTTAGACAAGGATGGTTTTGAGTTTCTTATTAAGAATGGAAAATGTTCCGTTTCAAAAGATGGGATCTTTTATGGCAATGCCCCAATGTCTTATGGTCTATACTTAATAGATCTAGAAACAAGTGTATACAATGTAAACACAAAAAGGCAAAAACTCAACAACTCAAACAAAATGTATCTTTAGCATTGTTGTCTAGGGCACATAAATGAGAAGCACATTTCTAGACTCCATAAAGATGGTTATCTAGACTCTTTTGATTGTGAATCAATAGAGATATGTGAATCTTGTTTGTTGGGAAAGATGACTAAGACTCCCTTTTCAGGTAAAGGTGAGAGAACTAGTGATCTATTAGGACTCATACATACTGATGTATGTGGGCCTTTTAGAACTAATGCCAGAGGTGGGTATCAGTACTTCATTACCTTCACTGATGACTTCAGTAGGTATGGTTATGTGTACTTGATGAAACATAAGTCAGAAACCCTTGAAAGGTTCAAGGATTACATGAGTGAAGTACAAAACCAACTTGGTAAAAGTATTAAAGCACTTCAATCCGATCGAGGTGGAGAATACTTAAGCCAGGAGTTTGAGGACCTTCTGTGAGCCCGTGGTATTGTATCACAATGGACTCCGCCTGGAACACCACAGCATAATGGTGTGTCTAAAAGAAGGAATCACACTTTACTGGATATGGTGTGATCAATGATGCATTTTGTTGATCTTTCGATTTTCTTCTGGGGTCATGCTATTGAAACCGCCGTGTTTACACTTAACCGAGTACCATCTAAATCAGTTCAAAAGATACCATATGAGATATGGCACGAGAAGTGTCCCGATTTGTCTTTTATTAAGATTTGGGGTTGTGAGGCTTACGTCAAGAAAATGTTTCCTGATAAGCTTAGACCCAAGTCCGATAAATGTTATTTTGTTGGATATCCCAAGGAAATGAGGGGATATTCTTTTATACCACCCTACTGACAACAAAGTGTTTGTTGCTAGGACAGTTGTGTTCCTAGAAAAGGAATTTATTTCCAGAGGAAATAGTGGGAGGAAAATAGAGCTTGAAGAGGTTCAAGCCCAACAAGAAAAACATTGAACCGGTAGATGTACAAGAGGAACATAGAGATTTACAAGGTGTTGTGGAATCTCATTCTCCTCAAGTAATACAAGGACCTCGTAGATCTAGTAGGACCTACCTTGAACCTGAGAGGTTTGGATACCTTGTGACTCAAGAAGGCAGTGAGTTGATCATAGACGATGATCCAATTACCTATCTAGAGGCTATGGAGGGACCATATTCTGAGAAATGATTTGAAGCTATGAGATCCAAAATGGAATCCATGTACTCCAACAAAGTATGGACTTTGGTGGAACCACCCGAAGGGGTAAAACCCATAGGGTGCAAGTGGGTCTTCAAGAAGAAGACCGACATGGATGGCAATGTGCAAACTTATAAAGGCAAATTGGTTGTAAAGGGTTTCTGACAAGTTCAAGGTGTTGACTATGACGAAACTTTTTCCAAATGCCATGACTAAGTCCATCAGGATCATACTTGCTATTGCGGCTTACTATGACTATGAGATTTGGCAAATGGATGTTAAAACTGCATTCCTTAATGGGAATATAAATAAGGATGTGTACATGACACAACCTGAAGGTTTTGTAGATCCAATTAATGCCAATAAAGTCTGTAAGCTACAAAGGTCAATCTATGGATTGAAGCAAGCGTCTTGGAGTTGGAATATTTGATTTGATGAGGAAGTCAAAGTGTTTGGTTTTATTCAAAATGAAGATGAACCTTGTGTGTACAAGAAGGTTAGTGGGAGAACGACCACATTCCTCATATTGTATGTGGATGACATACTATAAATGGGGAATGATGTTACAGCCTTAGAAAAGGTAAAGACTTGGCTTGGGAATACTTTCTCAATGAAGGACTTAGGAGAAGCATCCTACATTCTAGGTATTAAGATCTATAGAGATAGATATAAAAGGCTTCTTGGACTAAGTCAAAGCACATATATTGACAAAGTGCTATACATGGAGTCACCATCTTTAGAGCATGGAGAACTCAAAGAGAGGCAACATCCCCATGCTACATGGAGTCACCATCTTTAGAGCTCAATGTCCCCAATCTTGTGAAGAGAGGGAGCATATGAATGGGATCCCATATGCATCAGCCATCGGATCCATCATGTACGCGATGTTGTGCACATGCCCAGATGTCTCGTATGCCCTGAGCATGATGAGAAGGTATCAGTCAGATCCTGGGGATGCTCACTGGACAACCGTAAAGAACATCCTCAAGTACTTGTGAAGGACTAAGGATCAGTTCCTTATATACGGTGGTGAGGAAGAATTGGTAGTAAAGGGTTACACCGACGCAAGCTTCCAAATCGACAAAGATGATTACATATCACAATCAGGATCTGTATTTTGCCTAAACAATGGAGCTGTGAGCTGGAAGAGTTCCAAGCAAGAAACAATTGCTAAGTCTACTACAGAGGCCGAGTATATTGATGTTTCACATGCAGCAAAGGAGGCTATGTGGATCAGGAAGTTCATCACTGAACTTGGTGTAATTCCCAGTAGTTGTGATGCAATTGAGCTTTATTGTGACAATAATGGAGCTATTTCTCAAGCTAAGGAGCCCAGATCACATCAGCGGTCCAAGCATATATTACGGTGTTTTCATCTTATACGAGAGATCGTACAATGAGGAGATGTGAAGATTTGCAAAGTACCAACTGAAGACAACATAGTTGATCCACTGACAAAGGCCCTTTCTTAGCAGAATCATGATGGTCATGCTAGGTCACAAGGACTAAGGTTCCTAGGTGACTGGCTCTAAGTGCAAGTGGGAGTCTGTTGGTATGTATGCCCACAGAGCAAGTCATGTGATGATTGTAATGGGATACTTTGTAAATGATTTGAATAATAATAAAGGTACTTTCCAATCTATATGTTTTAACTGTTTTCTGAGATGATAGTGTAATATGATAGATGTCTAGAGAATTGTTTTATTCAATGACGTATGCTTTTAGGTTGAGGACCTAAACGATGAGATCATTCGGATGTTAAGAGTATACATTCTTGTTTAGTCCCTAGTTGGTTGTTATTGTGGAAATAACCATAGACATCAATAACACTAAAGACTAGATTGTGTTTTGTTTGATGACAAAATCTCATTAGTCATGATATAGTGATATCAAACCAAGCACATAGGTACTTGTTAGAGAACAAGTGTATCGGACAGACCCACCGTGAGAGTGACACATGGAACCATGATTAGGTAGTCACAGTCAGCTCTCACAGTGATGGTGGTGAGTGTGATTCTTCGACCTGAAATCACTACACTCAACACATGTCGTTGGGTACACTTTTACATCATCAAACCCAGTCCTAAAACATGGGTTGTTATCAAGGTGATGATTGGGTGACTTTGACACATGGGGCTTTTGAGGGGTGAGTGATAGATATGGGATTTTTCCCTCCTAAGGGAGTTTGATGTCCATGGCCACTTGATGAGTAGGATTGAGAAAGGCATGCACATGCATGTGTGAATCAATATGTGATATTGATGTCACACACACCTCTCACCCAGTCTGCTCTGAGATCAAGGAAATGGATGAATGTTGAAAGGATGACTGTACCATGCCTTGAGTTCATTCAGGACATTAGTGACAAAGGAATTATACGTTCATTGTAACACCATTCACGAATTGTAGGATTGAAAGTTGTTCTCCAAATTTCTATTTCACTTGGGTACCACTGATGTGTGACTAGGCACCACTCTTTTCTTGTGAAGTCATAAGTGTTATGGACTTTTACTACCAACGTGAAATGGACCTGCAGGGTGACACACACTAGGACATGTTCCTGGAAGAGGAGTTTCTCCACAAATCTTATTTGGATTGATAACTAAAGGAGTTTAGTAGTTCAATTAAACACCCAATCAATTGATAGCTCAAAATCATAGTGTTCAAGGTGTTGGATCAGATGATTAGAGTATCAGATTGATTAAAACTACAATTGACTGATCTGCTGCCCCAACCGATCGACTCATAGAGATGAACCGATCAGCTCAGGCTGGTGAGCTGACCAACTTAGGTCAATGGACCGATCAGTTCACATTGTTGAACTGGTCGGGTGACCAACCGAGTTTGTTTCATTTGTTCAAATTCGATTTGGACAAGGACTAATAGTTGATTAGTTGGAAGCAAACATGGAAAGTCAATTTGAGTTGGACCAGGACTACGAACTGATCGGCTCATTCTTGAACAGATCGGCTCAAGGGCCCAAACGATCGATTCAGGGCTGAACCGATCGGTTCAACTGGCGTAGTTTGTCAGATTTTGTAGAAAATCTTGAACCCTTCTACTCATGCTTTAATCCTGCATTACCTGGGGTAGAGAACCCTGTCCCATGACCCTCTTATATATATAAGGGTATTGGGGGCTTCTCAGACAGTACAACTCAGAACACCAGTTGCTCTGCAAAGTTTTCATTCTCTTCGGTTGTGGTAACCAGGAGAACCCGAGCAAGTGCTACCCGATAAGGGAGGCACATCAAGGGAAAGACAACTACAGAAAAGTGACTGGTTGCAAGAGAGTGTGTTAGTGACTAGTACGCTAACAGGAGGGTATGACTCCTTTCGGTGCCTTGTGCGACAAGGAGATCGGAGTTCCAGGTGGTTCGTGTGGACTACTACAGAGGCGGGAGACTTCTGTCACTCGGAGGACAGCTGTCAATCCCGACAATCCTGGTGAGACCAGGAGCTGCACAAACACCGTCTAAGACCGGAGGTGAATACTGCGCAAGCTACAAGGTAACGTCGCCGAGCAAGTCTCGGGACAAGGTATGTCTCTACAAACCATCCTTCCTATTGTATAGACATTGATGTGATTCCTTTATACTAGGTTCGGGGAGAAGAAATTTATGTTTCTGTTGCCTTCTCTATCTCTCCTAGAACCCAACAAAGACACCTTTCTCAAGCGCACAAGTAGATATCATATTATTTATCTTTAGTTATTTTTAGTTTCTTAATTGTAAATCGAAAAGGATCGGTACAAGCATTGTAGTGTATGTAACTGAAAATAGTATGCATGATCTTTGAACATGACAGAGAGAAAAATGGTATAATTGGGAGAAACTCTAATTTGGAACACCATATTATTAGACACCAAAATTTGGGCATAGCACCTTCTTTCTAATTGTTTCTAGTGTGCACGTGTATGTATAGCGGTCCTAGAGGGTTCCCCTTCATAGGAACATATTTGAGACAACGAAAAAAGGTGTTCTCGAGCTTGGAGCTACAATATATTCTTTATTGGTTTTCAATTTTTTATCTAAAGAATATCTCAGAAACAAACAAACACTCATGCTTGAAGTGTGAGTTTAAGTCCTTTGTCAAAATCTATGTTCAATAGAGGGTCTGTAACTTGAAAGGCCACATCTCCCAATGAATCGAAACCTCAATTGTATAATATTTGTGATGTCAATTGATTGGACTCTAGTCCAGCCAGGTGTTTCTTAGTCAAATCTAGTTTTCAATCAAAAAGGCACAGACTGACATTCTAGATCAAACTAAAATGTCAACCAAATGGCACACTAATATTGATGGTCACTTACCAAAATTTTCAATTTTTTTCTAAGTACATTTTTGTAATAATTTTTCAGATGTGTATGGTTCCCTAGGTGTGGAAATAAGGATTTCTTTATCAAACATTTTCATTTTACAAGAATAAAAATAAATGAAATTTACATAGTTTACATTTTACAAATTGTATAGCACCAAATGAAATAATTAATCTTTGATACGAAGCCCTATTTTGAGTATGATGAACCTGAAACATATAATGTAATATCACAACCTCATAATAGGATATAGTACATTCATCAAAACAACATATGTAAATTACCCTTGGGTCAACATGTTATTGTACAAATATTGTTTCTAGTGGGAATTACTTCTAGTTTCTCTTGAAGTTATTGTATCATCTTCATGTTGCTAATACTACTCTTATTGGACCCATGAAAATACCACCCTAAGGTTTTACTAAATGTTTGCACTATGCACTATCAATTACTTATCATTGCTAATTTTTAATTTTCACACTCTACTTGTGCTAAGTTACATTATATTTCCTTATACTTCTGGATCCTACTCAAACATGCAAAGAATCCAATGATGCACCCAACTTAACAAGAAGAATTACTCTCAACGAAATTGTTTCAATGATATGTAATTGTATGCCTATTCCTTTACCACATTGTAAATTATAAATTATTCAGAGGATATTTTCTACATGGATAAGTTATTATATATTAAATAAGATTAATCCTATTAGAAACTATGATTCCTAATTATTATCTCTTTGATCAATAATAAAGGGAAATGTCCTATAAGAAAAATAATGACTTCAACTCTATTAAGCCATCAAAAGGGCAAAAAAAATGAAACCATTATGGGTAAAATAACATAAAGTCACATTTAGTTTATCCTAAAAGACAAACTATTATGATATTTGTATGTTATTGTAGTCAAATTATCCAATATCCGGTTAAGATTCATGAATTTAAATATATTAGTAGTAGTTTACATAATTAAATATCTATTATTATTGAAGTAATGAAATAATCCCATTTGGATAATGAGATGACTAACTAATTAGTGCTCGATCGAAGTAAGAGGAACTCTCTTGTGTGCTTGAGGTGTTAGCCATGAGCAAAGAAGAAATGAGGAAATGCCTGATCCCTGGAATGAGGTGGTAGAACTCTCGATAGGGAGAGGCTAATGAAGTAGACAATAGGGAGAGGTTTTTGTAAGTGAGATAGAGCGGGGGAGATGATGTAAGAGAAGGGGGTCAAAAATCAAGAAAAGTGTCATGATGAATTTCCATCGATCATTTAATAAGATTGATTTGAACCAATAAACTGACTCAAGTTCTAAATGATATACATAATATGCCCACTAAGAAATATTTCAAATATACTACTATTCATGAATGCCCTCATACTCTATGATCATATATTGTGGTGATTGTATGATCTTTTGGATTTCAAAAAATAATTAATTGTGTTATATTAATAAATAACATTATATGGAAGACATATTTTTGCTCTCTACTATAAGAAATTATGAGTGTACTATTGTATTCCTTGATTCGATATAGACCCAACTGACTAAATTTAGGACAAGGAACTCCATAAGGTATCAAATAATTTTCCAAATACCATGAACAATATACCTCTCAAATACTTGAGCAGAATTTCCTTTTTAAGATCTCATAATAGTCTATCAATTTCATTCCACATAAAATAATTAAAAACTAAAATTATTTCTTTGAATTTTGTTCATGTTTTTTATTTTTGATTTATTACACAATTCTATTAGTTATATATGTAATTATGCATATTAAATCTATATTATTAATCATATAATGAAAAATGTAAAATTCATAAAAAGTATTTTATTTTTTATAAAAATAACTCTTTAAATTTTAGTGTGGAATGAACAAGAATTTTTACATTTCTTTATTTCTCTTAATTAGATATTATATGATAGGGTTTCATCAAAGTATATTAAGTTGAATCAATGTATGAATTTACGTCTAGAAAAATGCAATGCATTGATAAGAGAAATAATAAATAAACCAATCATCAATCTAGACATGAGTGTATAATCAATCATGTTCTATTGTGAGCTCTTTGTGAGAAAGGAACAACATACCTACTAAAATTTCCATGAATTGACTAATTCAATGATCCTGAATTGTTATATAAGTATCCATGATTTGAAAAACATGGTTTTGTTCTTCCATACAAAAAGGTAGTCTGTGAAGGAACTCACATCTAATTAGCTAGTAAGCATGGGCTTTACTCACCAAGAAACTAATCACATTAGTTCCAAGAGGAGGACCGACCATACTAGAATCAAGTTATGCCCCAAACTCTTAAGGAGCCTCTTTGTATATCTTGGGGATTGTAGTAGGTGAAAAACTAACTACGTAATGACATGTTGAGATCAAGTAAAAGAACTTTTAAATTGAAGTGATAAGGGGAATTACAAAACTATGGTCATCTTTGTAGTATAGTACTTTATAAGTAAAGAAAGTGAATTACCTATCCCGTGAACATTTTCCTCCAAAGTATAATTTTATTTTATTGAAGGCAATACCTACCTTCCATAAGTAATCAAAATATTATATTTTGAGTCCATAATGATACAACTAAAGGAACATTACTCAACAAACTTTTAATCGTTATTCTTAGTTATCCATAAAGGAATTAATAATGACTATGCATGCTTGGTTCATGTTTTCTATGTTTTCATGCTCAAATTCATTATAGAGGACCTAAAATTTACATAACATAATAATAGGGTCCAACCGTCACCATTTTATGAACCATCAAAATAGCAAAACAAATTATAGGATACAATTTAACCCAAACTTGCATTTTACACCCTCAACCTCATCATAATCATCTTCCTAGAAATGAAGAGGAATAAACAAGTGTCTTGGATCAAAATACTTTTGCATTTGGTCCATTTTTCAACATTGCACTATTGTATTTTATATCTTCTAGTCTAGATCTCTTCATAACCACTCATTGTTTAAAAAAAATCGAATGCATTCCAATTATCATTATATGATCTGCATATGACCATTATTACAATAAACTTATAGTGACCAACAATAGCCACATACTTCATATATCCATCTTCATATTTTCATGTAGAATTAGTCTAGTACTAAATAAAAGGGCTTGATGTTCATAAAGTATGATATGTCCAAAAGTATTAAACTAAGGGAGTGCTCTATAAATAATTGAACTCAAAGGTTGGACTAAATTCTTGCCACTATATACCTCTAATAAGAGAAACATTTTCACATAAAAGTACTTGAATGTCGTAAAATTCATGATGACAACCCTCCCCTTAATAATCAAAATGATACTAGAGGACTCCATTTTATGAATTTTGATCTCAAATTTTGTGTTAGAATAATACTCGCAGCAATTGTTATATTTGTATGCGTATATGACAATTCAGTTTTTGTTGTAACTTTTTACCTGGATGCCTCTCTCTATGTGCTCAAAATTGAATAATGGAATGAAGTTTACACTATATATATGTCCCAGTAGAATCAATGTACAAACAAATGGACATCACACACTCAATCTCTTCCTCCAAATCATTTACACTACTACTATGTGTAAGTTTATACTACAAACCATTGAAGTAGCATTTCTCATTGTTCAATGCATTGAAGAGAATTCCATTTTGGGACATATCCCTAGATATAAAGAGATATAATTTAGCTTCAAAATTACCAATGCTCCAAATGACCTTCAACTAATGAACCAAGTATGTATATATCATTGTAAATTTAATCATTAGAAACCTCATTTAAGCTCTAAATGTCTCCAACTCGAAGTGAGGTTTTTAATAAGAAGTTAATCTCAAATAGATTCCAATAAATATAACTCAAACTTTTAATGGGGGTGATACTCATTCCTAATCCTCACCTTTGTCGATGAACATATTTAGTGAAGTGTTTCCTATTCTAAAAGTTTTTGTATTATCCTATATTGCAAAAGACACAAAAATAGATGATGCTTTTTCAATGGATTTATGTTATAAATGCTTTTTCAAGGTCCAAAGCTATATTTCTATAAAGAATCACCTATATCATGATAAGAGGATCTCATTGATAAGAAACATTATTGTTAACCCAGTTATCCCTTATAAATTATTGATGGAGTATTGCCAATTGTTATCCTTAACATGTTATTAGAGATATAAGACTATACTAGATTATGAATAAAGATATCTACTACAATCGTCAGCTATTCTGCACTAAAAATACGATATTGATCTTGGGTCAATATAATTGGAACAAGTCCTTTGTTCCATCTGAGAATATGTGAGTTAATAAATTGAATGCACAATCACTCATCGCAATGAAATATGTATAATAGTAACTAGCCATCTAATTTAAGGAATGATTTCATATAAGACACATAGATTTTTGTTTGCATTGCAGAAGACTTTGTTTAGTCCTAATATGTTTCATATGCAGTACTATCCTTTGATACAGTCTCAAAATGGTTCCTAAAAGGGGTGTCATATGTGTTCCTCCTATCCTAGATACCAATGCTTTCAATATCCACAATTGAAGCAATCATATCTAGTGTTGAATGGATTAGTTTAAACAACCAATTTACCAATGATATTCTTATTGTCTGACAATAGAAGGAAAATGTATAAAAGATTTCATTTATAATTTTTATAACTTAATAATGGGGTTTTATGCAAGTGAGAGTCTACGACCCATAGAAATATTTGATTACTATTTTAACTAGATGAAAGTTTTATGTAACTTGTATTGGAAATCCTACCGTGGAGACTAACAAGAATACATGAACTCTTTTACCTATATCTTGATGATCTCCCTGCAGATGTACAAGTGATACTTATAAATTGTTACCAGTATAAACAAATAGTTTAATACATAGTAAGAAAAAGTGTAGAAAGCATTAATCATCACATTTAATGAACACCAGGTAAACCCATTTTGTTTCTTACTATTTTACTTGCCAATTTGGTAATTCTTTCTAAATTAGTTTATTATGTGTTTTTATAAAAATCTAGATTAGAAAAATAGGTATAGTGAAGGGAATCTCCCTTTGTCGCCCTTTTCAAGGTTCTTACTAGTGGTAATGTTTTTCTACTCCATAAAACCCTACCTCTTTTATTTTAATATGCAACTAGATTATAATAATAGCAATGCCTTTAGATATAAGTATTCACTCTATATATATTATCCTGAAAGATTATATACTTATATCTCTTGCTTCTTTCATGGTTTGAATTGAGTGTCATGGACTTCTTCATTACATGCTTCATTCTAATAAATTGAAGTATCCTAGATAGAAATTTCTGATAGTCATTCAAAGTATAAGAACTATTATGCCCTACATAAGACGTGACCATTTTCTGGTGGATCATAGATGTTATGTTATGGTCATCCGTGTTGAATGTGATACAATATTATTTTGGGATCTATGTTGAAACGTAAATCAAGTTCTTTGTGTTAGTAACTCTTATTATTATACCAGCAAGGAGGAACTCATTATTGTTAGGGATTTCATCTCTCTTACACTTTCTTATACAATATGTTTAGATTACTTATGAACTTTAAATTAAATGGATGTCTTTTTCACATAGTGTAGCACTTACATTAGTCAAATCCAGAGAAATTTTATTTCATCGTGTTTCTCAAGAGTACAGTTCATGCAATCAACACAAAACCATGAATTGGCATGACCACTTATGGAAAGTCTTTGTTCATCAATTCAACCAATGTACATGGACCACCTATTAATTTCATCTTAGGTAACATTGCCTCTACATCACACCCATCAGTTACATTCAATGATTGCATGGAATCATTTCACTTTTTACTTTTGTATCACAAGCTCCAATCAAGTTAATCTCATTTAGTCTCACATACAATACATATACTTGTTCATTTCTAGTAGCTAGGTTGGGAAAATATTTTCTCAATATCTTTTGTACCTCTTTCAATTTTAAGTAGCAGACACCACTTACATCGTCCCTATAGATATATGTGAATATGGTCAATGATTGGCATAATTATAAAAACGAATTGCTCATAGATTACTTTTAGTAGTTGCTTCATTATCAATAATGAGGCAAGTCTCATTTAGAAGCATAATATTTTTGCCTTCAAATGTGATAGTGGCCCCACTAAAAGGGTACAACCAAGACCATAACCTTGATAGTGTGGTTTTGTAAGGTAGTTTATATACCAATTCTTACTCAAGGTGTGTATATATATATGACATTGACACCAATGAAAGGATTCTATCGTCACTTAAGGTTGTAGGAGACCCTTGCTCTACATATAAGCTTTTTTGTTATGCCTCGTTTGTTTCAGGGGTCCACCTCTCTGCCTTGTCTTGGTGGTTGCCATGAATAATCCTGCTACATCCACATGTTCAATAAAAAATATTGAACATATCCACTCTAGGTCTTGGAAGGAGTATATATCATGTTTGATATTCTGTCACTTGAAAGATCAATTTTTTGCCCATAATTGGGCTAGTTAATATTTTTATGACCTTAATATGAAGCAAGATATACTTTTTGAATTCTCTTTTACGCTAAAGGATGTCACATTTTGTACATTGATAATGCAGCCTATGTCATCTTCCAAAGTATCCATCAAGTAGTGTTTTACTTTAGACCATAAAGAAATCCAATGTGTGTCTAGTAGATCAGTTAAGAAAATAACTCATTATTATCAAGGATTTGAGACCTACAACCTCGTGACAAACCAGTATTTTAGGCTTATGTTGTACTGTTGTGCAGGTAAGGCTAACAAAGCAAGAGATTATAATGTGCACGGGGATGTGATAGAAAAGGTCTTCAATGCATTTGGAGCCATCGCTGCAACGCTTGTGGCGAACAGCCCTGGTTTGTTGCCTGAGATACAGGTAACTATGATACAAATTTGCAGTATGAATTCACTTAAATTGCTTAAGGCTTAAAGCATAAATTGAGTTTAATTTATTGATACAGTCAACTTTAAGGAAACCCGCCGTGAAGAATATGAGGAAAGCATTGTCACTACAGTTCACAGTTGGTCTCTTGTTTTATTACGGCATAACATTGGTTGGGTATTGGGCATATGGATCATCTGTTTCAGAGTACCTTCCAAAGGAGTTGACAGGACCAAAGTGGGGAAGAGTTTTAATAAACTCTGCTGCCTTCGTGCAAAGTATCATTTCCCAACATGTAAGGCTCGGTAAAGTCATTCAAACTATTTGTTTTAAGCCTCTTATTCGAGAAATAATTTTGAGCAAATTCGTGAGTTGCAGATGTTTATTGTACCTGTTCATGAGGCTCTTGACACCAACTTCTTGAACCTAGAAGAGAGCATGTCATCAAAAGCTAACATTATCCGAAGGTTACTTTTACGGGCAGGAGTTTTAGGATTGAATACTCTTGTAACAGCAGCCTTCCCTTTCATGGGAGATTTCGTAAATCTCCTGGGATCATTTGCACTTTTTCCATTGACATTAACGTTTCCAAGCATGATTTTCATCAAAGTAAGCGTTTCCAAGTTTTTTGACAATTTAGGAGAATGCCCGTAAAAACAAAGTTGAGATTACTATTTTGTTTGCAGGTGAGAAGAAAGAATGCTACCAGAGCAATGACGACATGGCACTTGTTTCTGATTGGCATATCTTCAGTTTTAGCTGTAGTGACCACTATGTCAGCCGTAAGGTTGATCATAAACAACACTCGGACATACCACTTATTTGCAAATTCCTGAGAAGAGAAGTTTCTCTCTTGGGTGACCCGTGCAATTAAAAGGATAGAAAAACTAAAATGAAAAAGCATGGCCACCAAAATTTATACAGGAGTTTTATTCATTATGAATGTAAAATATACGTATTGCCCGCAGAAGGTATACAAGATCGCTCGGTACTGAACAAAAGTGTAATTAAGCTGATACCTTCTTGAAAGTATCAAACAAAGATCTGATGTTATAACCCTTTTCATATTTGTGAGAATGTATTTAGCTTTTTTAATGGATTTGCAACCTACTTCTCAACATAATGCCAATAATGGTAGATCCAACATCCAAAGGAAATACGTGTTGGTGCATGACGTGGATAGGAAATTTACAAATATGCTTTACGAGCAAGACCACAAACAAAGCATGGTTATTGTTGTACTTCAAGCCAAAAGTCATAGGAAATAATGCACTGTTGCCTCACATCAAAAGAGAATGTTTTCGTCCAGGTATGACACCTTAAAAGTGTTTGCTACATAGTTAATCTTTTACGAACAACAAAAGTCCCAATTCTAGTTACCTCATATGATAACTCGCGTTTGATTTGACTATATCTATTACAGTAGGTTACCTTGATCTCCTATTTACAATTTTATATCTTGGTCAATAGCTGATCTTTCACACATTTTGCTGAGAATATACGGCTTATTATATTAAACTCACACGGTGTGAACTTAGTATTTAGTAACATTTAGAAAGTTCTAAAATGATCAAACTAAATATCACAACACTTGACCATGGAGCAGTTTGATTTGCTAAAATTTTGTTAACCTTGTGTACCGAATGTTTTTGTTATTGTACTAATTATTATCACTGTGTGAAAATATGAAGATTACAAGTGTTCGCGGTGTTGTGTGTTCTTATAGAAGTAGTAAGAAATCACACTAGAGAAAATAAATTAAAGTTAAACACTTTGCAAGATAAAAAAATCTTTTATTTGTAATCTACATCTTTATTTCATGGGTGGTAGTAGAATTATCAATCGGTTCTGAAAACCTTCAGTAGGTCTTAATGGAGGCATCCTTGTAGGATTGAACAATATCAGGAAAAAAATGAATTGACACGATAATAATTGATTGTAATATTTCCAAAACCTTTATCTACTTAGAGGATAATTTTCCTGGGTTTTTATTGGGCTACATAGAGAATTAATTCAAAATAGAGATAGAATTTCTAATGAGCATAGATTTCTTGCCACCAAATACAAGAATAATCCTTCGCTTATAGGTAGTGACTTCAACTACACCCACTTTTCCATTGAATAATCATATACTGCTGAAACACTATTGTACCATTCAATAAATTTATCTATGATGCAGGTCTTGTGGATACTAATGTTAACATTGCGGGCTTCACATGGTCCAAAGGACCATATTGGGAAATACTTGGTAGATTTCTAGGTTCCTTCATCTATGAATTCAATTTTATACTTCATTCATCCTTGGTGAGGGTTACAACCATATTAGACAACATACCTATCACCCTCAACACTAATTATATACCATGGGGCCAGCCCTATTCCAAAATTGAAAGATTTTGGTATAGGTGTGACCAATGTAAGAATATTTTGATGTGTTACTAAGGAAAATAGAAACCTTATGAGAAAAATACATAAAATTTACTGCTCTTGGAGTGTTGTTCTTTTTGGAAATATTCACAAACAATTAATGAATATCAAACACATTTTCAACATCTAAAACATAGTCTCTATCTGCACTGTCCTGAAACTGAGTAGGTGAACTATAATAGCAACTAATTTTATAGAAAGAGATCATACGAACTATAATAGCAACTAATTTTATAGAAAGAGATCATACGGAAACAATATTGAAATAAAGTTGGATAAAAGAAGGGGACAATATAGAAATATCCCTCATATAGTCTACAAAGGCCAGAATGAAAAAATTCCATGATTTGTTCCCTCAAATGCAATGAGTTATTCACTCGTAATGTCATGGAGACCATCCATACCACAACACCAAATGTGATGAGTATTTTAACTACAACTTTACTTTTTCTCAAACAAGCATGCTTCTATTGGGATTGTCCTTTTTGGAAAAAAATTGAATCAATAATGATCTCATTGGCCCTCTCTATTATGAAATTTAATAAGTTGTTTAATATAGGTAATGAAAAATCCACATACTTGATATTTTTAATATGTCCTTCTATCAAATCTATTAGGATATTGTCAAAGACCTTTTAGTCAATAAGTTCCAACAATTCTATGAAGGTAGAAGCAACTCTACATATATTTTATTACTCAATTAGGAAAACATTTCTTTGATAAAGAAGTGGACAACACACTCAAACTTTCAAAATTTTGAGGATTGAGAGGAATCAAATTAAAACCTCCTGCATTTCTTGATTTCATTTCTCAATATATTTTTGGCGCCATATATTGTATAGAGAAATATCAACATGCTCATACAACACAAGGTTCACATAAAAAATTTTGAATCATCTTATCAATTCAACCTTATTTAGTAGAATGTCCTCATTATCGTCCATTTCTAATTGGTGATGGTACTATTTTGACTATTAAATATAAGAGTACTCATCTTTTTCCCAGTTCCATTGAAGCTGATTGTGGCATACATATGCTTATTCTTGGGAATGGTTATTTAAGTGTTCCATAATTCTCCAACCTCTTATGTCTTTCCATTATATCGTATAAAATGGTTGGCATTGTCAATGCAAACTAAAGTTCCCATAGTGCCACACCTTCTTATAACTTATGCTCAAATGCAGTTTGCCATTAACTTGTTATGGATCTTCATGGAACCCATATCAAGATTTCCTGCTTGAATGAACATTACAATATAATATGATAGCAACTATTTATGATTTGTATTAAAAAAACACTATGGCATTCTGTGTTCTCCCCCATATTTCTCAATCTTCCACAAACATCTTGTCCTTTTACAAGCACATACATGAAACCTTCACAAAAAATATCATGTATATAGACTGAGGTGAGGAATTTAGTGTTTTAATGATAGATTTTATAATGAGTATTCTTTTTTATATACCATGTCAACTTCTTCAATGGAGTGTGTTTGATTTATATGCCAGAAAAAAAAGGAAAAGCAATAACTCATCCAAATATTATGATTACGAAAAATGGTCAGGTATCTAAACTTTATATCCCATTGATTATCTTACAGCATCACGTAGTGGTTTGTGATACTGTAATGCACATAATCAATTGCAAATGTTTAAGGTGCATTAGGAGAAGTTATACTAAAGCAGTGAAAAAAATTAGAGACTAGGATCATTCACTAGGTTATCAACTTGATACTATGTATAGACCATCACTAGTATTATTGTTCGCTTAAGAGTCAATTTGGTTATCATAGAGTGATTGATCATGTTCAAATTGATTGATTTCACCTACACTAGGAAATAAGTTGGGATTGGATGAGTCAACCTGACTCATGAGGTTCATGTATCCCACACCATTTGTGAATAGATAAAAAGTAGGCACTTCCCATTGCCTCCTATCATTTAGGTAGACTTTGTTTACATCAAAGGAAAGGTATTCAACAGAACATATTATAAGAAATGTTCTAAAGGCATCATCACCAATGACATTGATATGAATAAATAAATCTCCCTAATGCATATATGGTTGGGTGATTGAGTACCTTTAAAGTACATCATAAATATGTGATTTCAATTGTGCTAGAGTGTTCATGTTGTGCATTTAAATCGTCTTGACAGAATGAGTAGATTTTGGAAACATCAAACAAGAAGTGGATGTCATGGTATTTTAGTTTCATGATAAGTTAGAATGAGAAACTAGCCATATATATATGGTAAAAATCTGACATTAGTTTGTTATATTTTATTATGGTTACATATTAGAATTGTTTGAATTGCTCTTAATTTTATAAAATTATAAGTACATATTACAATGATTACAAAGTAGTGGTTTTATAAATTGCATAAACTAGGTCTTCAATGCAATGTGTTTTGACATTGTTTCAATTTACATAAACAATAGATTTCAATAGAATTTGATGCCATTTTTATTTACTATTTAAAAGAAAATAAAAAAGCAAAATGTATCAAATTAACCTTAATTGGAATAACACCCATTAGAAGACCGCATGAGAGATGGTTAGAGATACAATATAAGAAAAAGAAGACACATTTAGAAGAATAAAATCATTATTGTCTACTTATTACTATATCTATCAAATATCTAGAAAATCTCACAAATACTTTAGTGTAGTAAGGGTTGAGTACTCGAGATAATAGAAATTAGAGAGAAGAAGGGAATGAGAACTTAGTGGTATTCAGTGAGATAGAAGTGAAGAGGTGGCTGTTATCAGGTGTTTTAGCCTAAATCTATCCACATTACTCCTCAACAACTATAACGAAATGTCTAATCCAATACAAAGTAGTCAGTTGTATAAATAATCAGTATAGCCTGATTTTGACCAAATATTGAGCGCATTTGATGGCATGTCATAGTAATATACACATCTATTGTCATATTAGAGACTGGGGATTGAATGCACCCAAATTTTAGACACAATCACTGCCACTTTGGTAAATATGCCCAAACATTGGGTGCAATTTTCTAGAAAATATGCTATTATTGAACTTTTGTTTGAAAAGATGCAATAATGGTTATTATTTTTATAGAAAATGAGTTGTTGTGGTTTCTTATCCATTTTAATAATTTTATGAGAACATCCTTTTTGGTAAGTCTCTTGATTCTAACAAAGTGTTTGAGGCTCAAGATCTTTTATATTAGTGGGTTGTTCAAAAAAGAAACCACTCCCAATATATATTTAAATTTGGGCATGTCAGTCGTTCAGTTTGATGTGTGTCATTTAAAGTGATCCTACTCCCCTTTTGGTCATGGGCCTTATTTTTTGGGGGCATTAGCATGTCCCTTAACAAATCTTTCTCTTACTCCTCACTGGTTAGATCTTTGATCATCGTTGGTGTGATGATGGCCTCATTGTGCATATGTCAAGTTATATTGTCTCCCCATTTTCTTAGTATTTTGTAATTTTTAGTTTAGTAATATAATGTAGGATGAGAAGAATAAATATACCTAAAAGGGTACGACAAAGGATTTCATGTGGTTGAATCATGTTTAGGATCATGATTACTAATAGGGTGTATTGTTCTATTGAATTGACATTATATATATATATATATATATATATATATATATATATATATATATATATATATATATATATATCGACAAGGAGTGGCTCAAGTGGTCAAGCATGGTGTCTTCCAACAAAGGAACACAAGTTTGAATCTCAGTTACCTCCTTGATTTACCACCCTCCTACACGTTCAGCCTCTATCACAGAAATGGGAGAAGGGGAGAGAATACCTCTATTAATCTAATATAAATACATATATACACACATATGTAAATATAAATATATGTGTGTGTCTCATTCATATATATAAATTTAAATATTCATTTTGTATTTCACGTCAGATTAAAGTAAAAATGAAATTTATCACAGCAGTTTATGTTGTAATACAAAATAAGTATTTGTGTTAATATTTTGATCATCTCATTACAAACGATGTTCATCTCATTACAAACAAGTATCATTCTATTACTATATATAGAGAGAGAGAGAGAAAGAGAGAGAGAGTCAAGCTAGTGTATACTCGAGTGTACCGGAGGCACCGTACACCTCAGTCATTTTTGAAGATGCAATAAATTTTTGAAAAATCTAAACCATTGATCTTCTTAATTATCATAAGAACATACTATATAATAAATTTTAGCTCATTTGGACACTTATAGGCCATGCATCTAAAGGAGGCAAAAATCATGTATTTCAAATTAGTTTTGTGCGTCGATTTTGTTGTCCTTGGATGAGTGACTTACACTCATCCAAATGAGTTCAAATTTTGTATGTGACCTATTAATAATGTAACCATGAAGATCAATGGATTAGATTTTGGAAAAACATGGTCGAGATAGGCAAACACCATTGGGGCGTACGACGTGATCTGTACACTCGAGTGTATTCTAGCCTGACACTATATATATATATATATATATATATATATATATATATATATATATATATATATATATATATATATATATATATGGGTGTTCATTCATTGCTCGCGTGGGTAGTCTGGATTTTCGCTACCCGGCAGCAAAAAAAGTAACTCTCCTGACTAAGAAAGTAACTCTGCTGTAAAAAAAATAACTATGGTGTCAAAAAAGTAACTCTACTGGCCAAAAAAGTAACTTCGTACAAAATATACAGCAGATATATATAAGGATGGGTTTTTTGATTTTGGAGGGGCAAATGATATTATTTTTGGCTAAAATTTTTTGGAGAGATAGACAAAATAGTTCTCTACAATTATAATTTTTTTTTTGAAAAAAAGTGGTCGGAAGGGTGGGCGGATAGCTACCTGTACGGGCAATAAAGATGGGCCCTATATATATATATATATATATATATATATATATATATATATATATATATATATCTGTGTGTGTGTGTCTATATGTGTGTGTGTATATATGTATGGGATTAAGAGAGAAAGATTTCTCCCCCCCTCTCCCATAACCCGTGGCGGAAGCCGGACGCCCGAGAGGGTGATAAATCAAGAGATGCTTCTCCGTGTGGTTTCGAACCCGGGTTCCTTCATTGGGGACCAGCAAAATTCGCCAACCGGGCTATTTCCTTGCCGGCGTGTGTATATATATATGTATATATATATGTATGTATGTGTGTGTGTGGCCATTCATTTACTACCTGCATGGGTAACTAACTTTAGTTACATGTAGATTTATTTTTTAATAGAAAGGTACCTTTTTGTAATGAGACATACAACGTTTGTAATGACATGACCAAATTTGTAAAACAAATATTCATTTTGTATTTCACGTCTGATTAAAGTAAAAATGAAATTTATCACAGCAGTTTACGCTGTTATACAAAATGAGTTTTTGTATTAAAAATTTGATCATCTCGTTACAAACAATGTTCGTCTCATTACAAACAGGTACCGTTCTATTACAAAATATACCATATATATATATATATATATATATATATATATATATATATATATATATATATATATATATATATATATATATATATACATACATATATATACATATATATATATTGTTTATATGTATATATGACGTTCGTTTAATGCTCGTACATGTAGCTACCCGCTCATAATTTGGTTACTTTTTTTGGGATTTCTTACTTTATACATGTAGAGGATTACTTTACCTTACACACTGTAAGTTTTCATACATAGACAGTTACATTTGTAACAGCTATAACAAATATACAATTACAATTTTATTCCAGAATTTTTACTATGTAAATTATATAATTTTATTTTTTGAGTCAAATACTTACTTTTTGGTCAATATAGTTACTTTTTTAAAGTGAGTTACTTTTCTAATCAAATAGTTACTTTTTGGGAGGCACATGTAATGAATTTTAGGCTACCCTGCATGGGTATTAAATATGGACCCATATATATATATATATATATATATATATATATATATATATATATATATATATATATATATATATATATATATATATATATATATATATATATATATATATATATAGAGAGAGAGAGAGAGAGAGAGAGTATGTCTTCATTGCCCGCGCGGGTACGTATCAAATGCTACCCGTGTCCTGAATAGCGGTGGCATACTTTTGTAAATATTGTGCCTGTGTACGCCGCGGCAGTGTCTCTGTCGTTCTCGTCACTGTTGCGGCAATGCTGTCTTAGTTGTTCCCATTGCCGCCTCTGAGGTTGTTTGCAACATCGGTCGTTCCCACCGCCATTGTGGCTATCCGTGACTCAGGCTTGTTGTTGCGGCTGGCCTCACCGCCGACTATACCCCCCTCCGCTAGCTGCTGCTATTCGCCCCGCCAATGGTACTGCTATTGTTTCCGCTATTGGTGATTCTTGTTGTCGTTGTTTCCTTAACTTCAGTCGTGGTTGTGCCCATCATTGTTGGCACGATTATAGCCACTACCGATGCCACCGCCATCACCACTTTAAACACCGCCACCTTCATGAAGACCACATTCTCCTCCATTCAGACCGGTGCGATACTCTACCTAACCTCCGACCATGTAAGTTGCAGTCTGCCAAAGTGCCGAGAGGGTTTCCTTGGCAACAGCCTTGAGAGTCACCATTGCACCTTCCACTGAACGCCATCCTGGGTGAGTCCGACGACTGTGGCGGTGGTCTTGGAAGGTGACATCCGCAGCTGCGGTGGTCACCTTAGTAGGTAACTCCAACAGGTTGTCACAGACATTGTTGAGAGAGATGCCGTCAGACATGATTGGATAGGCTGATCAGCCGTGGTAATAGAGGAAGCTATCCTCACCGGAAAAGCCACCATTTGCTGTCGTGACGCTGGCGTCTCAATAACCGGACTTGGCCAAAGCTGACGTCAATGTCAGTGAAGTTTCCACCAAGCACCATGGAAGCAGCGTCTCTACAAGCGGGATCCTCAGAAGCTATCATGCTAAAGTCACTGCATGTAGTCACGGCACCACTGCACTTGCTGCTCGTTGAATAAGTCTGAGGTGAACCTGAAAGGGTCGTTGCCCATTACATGGACTTGTAATATCTTGTGTGCAATAGCCAAACCTTGTCAGGGTCAAAGATGTCATTTCATGAGTATGCATGACCGAAATAGTCAGGTGCATGTATAGCTCACAGATGGAAAAATGGACAGAAGTACAAAATAGCATCTTGTAATAAGCATGTATAGTTCTTATTTGTCTAATGGTGTCTGAATTGATTCTCTGTTTGTTCAAATTATGTCACAGAAGTATAAAATAACATCTTGTAATAAGCAAGTGGGTGGAAGAAGTTACGGACAGAGAGAAAAATGAAGTCTTTGAACATACAAAAATTACAATATCGTAATGTAATAAGAAAGTGTCATCTGTACATTGTAATAGGCAAGAGCCAACCCTAATGTAGATGACAGTTTTGTAATATGGCACTACTACAGAAACAGCCTTTGGCATTGGTTGTTTAACCCCCTTTGGCGTCGGTTTCTGAGCGACGCCTATGTGGGCGCCGCTAAAGGTCGAACACTTCGGCGTCGGTTTTTTAACCGATGCCTATTTAACATATAGGCTTCAGTCTTTTAGTAGATAACCGACGCCAAAAGGGTTCGCGCCACAGAAAATGGCGTCATCTAGGATACATTCTGCGTCGGTTATCTACTAAAAGACCGACGCCTATATGGACTATAGCGTCAGTGTTACTTGGTAACCGACGCAGAAAGTGTCCTAGATGACGCTGTTTTCTGTGGCGTGAACCAGTTTGGCGTCGGTTATCTACTAAAAGACCGACACCTATATGTATTACAGGTGGCGGTTTGACACGAACAGCCGACGCCATTTCCAGTACAGCTGTTGCCACATTAGGCGTCGGTTTTGTTCAGAAACCCGACGCTGTAGGTCTTTGCTGATGGTTTTCTGTAAATAACCGACGCCTATATCTATTTTTTGAACATACAAAAATCCCACATGATCAAATGCAAATTGTTTGCAATGATCTTCGACTAAGTAGCTACAAAACATGTATTATATATGCATTAATATATAAGAAACCAGATCACCAGATCTTACACAAGGTATATGGATGTATAAACAAGATCTCACCTTATCCATGTCTCTATCATTGATGTATTCAGCCAATCATACATAAACAACTCAATAATATCTTGTATAAATAAAGAGCTATCGTATGATTGACCTGCATAATCTGCATCTAAAGAAACAATTATCGGGTAATGTATATTATGTGCCCGTAGCCAACATGTCATTCCCCTACAAGCAGGACCTAACGGGTATGTTAGGTCAGTTGGAACCCAAGTTGGTAATGCGGGAAGTGGAGGTGGAGGCCTAGGTGCTCCTGGTGTCTTCTTTTTAACCTGTATATATAATTTCAGATCAGTTCACATCATATATACACATTAACAGTCTAAATCAATGTAAATTTATCTTACAATTTCAGTAGTGTAGATGACATCTGCTTTGGGCCACAATATGACCCCGCCTTCTGCCTCAGCAAGTGTATCAATATCCGGGTGGGGATATAGCAATGTAGCTTCCCTCCAATCGGGTAACACACGTAATGGGCCCACACGAACGTAGCCATGTGGCATTGGAGTCCCGTGAAACCTTTCCCCGGGAAGGGACGGGTAAGCCTGTGCCTCTGCAACAACATAGTTTTGTATTCTTAAGCGGCATGGCTTCAATGCCTACAAATTTACGTAAAGAATGTTATACATATATACATATCATCTTGAAAACATATCATCTTGAAAAGACTAGCTACAATGTCATAAACAATACTTACAGCAGACGTGTTAGGCGATGGGTCTCTAGGATTACTCGCAGTCTGTGCATCAGGAGAAGAGTGGGTCGCCATAGGCTGATTGGAAGCCTGAGATGCCTGCCACCGCAGCAATTCTTCCTTGATCTTCTCAGCAACTATATCGTTGACCTTCTTAGCAACTATATCATCGACTCTCTTATTCTCCTATACATGGATAAAAGAAACACTAGCTTCTTATTATTGAATTTCCTTTTGCAGTAACATTCTAAAAAAAGAATAGGTTACCTCTTCTTGAGAAAGTCCCGCTCTGGGTTTGCGCTGGGATGGCCCAAAGAATGCTTTGATGCCCACACCAGCGCCTGCACCCCTAACACGTCTAGGATGCTCTGGGTTACCCAGAGCAACTGTCAATTCATCCCTTGTGCCCTGAGGGATGAACGTGCCTTGTTTCCTCTGCTCGTGCAGCTCCCGCTAATCACCATCAATAGAAATTGGTAAGTTAACACCACAAATAATCAATATTCAAACGATTTCTCTAAGAGTTGTATTTTACCATTTTCGCAGCCGCCTCAGCAGTTACGGCCTTTTTTATTTCACCCTTCTTGTTTTGCCTCCCAGCTATCCAGATATCATGGCAAGGCATGGGTGTGGTAGACTCCTGAGTAGGAGCAGACTCCTGAGTAGCCGCAGACTCCGCATGTAGTCTTTGGTGAATGCTTGCATAGCCTTTTGGACCCATAGTGTGGTCATGCACATTCAGTGCACGCCTTGCTTTTTGTGCGTCACTGAGGGCCTAGTTAGTATGCACATTAATGATTTGGTTAGTATCACTAAATGTTAATCTTGAATAGGTGAATAAAATGTATATTAATTAAATTGGGAGTGACGCCTAATACATTGAATTCTTCAGATTTTCTTGAAGCAACAAAATTGTCCCAATCTTCTTTGTCCAAGAAGTTCAATTGTTCAAGGGCTGACTTCTTTTTCTTATCACCCTCTTTTATGTATTCTCTGTTCAGATTTGTCCTATAATTCCTAAGCATCTTTCCAGCACGTTGCATCACACTTTTACGATGCAACTTCTCATCCAATGCAAACAGATTCTGTAAAATAGAAATGTTATTAACTAGTATCCAAAATAGAATTGCAAATAATAGAATTTGTAATCTACAAAATAGAATTGCAAATAATAATAACTCACACATAAATCCTTCCATATCAAGTCTTTTTTCCCCTGAGGAACTTTATGCCAATTATCATACTTAACACCACAATGGCTCTGAGTGGTACACCCAAGATAGTTTACAAAATTATTACGGTTCACTCCAATTGCATTTCCTCCATTATCATACTCCACAACCAATTTGGATCCACTGCCACTAAGCGCTATTAACTTCTTCAACAGAGTGATGCCCCTTTTCTTGTTAAGTGTTTGGTGCTGCGCATCAAGTTTCTCCAGTGCTTCAGTGGGTACATGTGCATCATCAATCTAAAATTTGACACAAATAAACACACTGAATTAGCCCAATATAAAAATATAAGATATATGACATAACTAGAAGATAATGAATTTTATAGAAATACAGGATATGTTTTTAGAACTTACATTGGTATCCTCGCCATGCTCGTCATGGACAGCATGTTCATCATGGACTTCATGCTCATCATGGACATCATGCTCATCATGGTCAGCCATCTGAAAATGTCATTAAAAAGGCAAACATTTAGCATTTGTATTAACTAGAAAAAGGCAAACATTTAGCATTTGTATTAACTAGAAAAAGGCAAACATTTAGCATTTGTATAAACTAGAAAAAGGCAAACATTTAGCATTTGTATAAACATACATGTCTCTAAAATTGTGATCTTTTATCAATTAACAATCCTTCATTGTGATCTCTGCGCACATATAAGTCATCATTAGCTTCAATATTTTGTGGAGTTGGAAACCCAACTGTGAATGGACTGGAGTCATCATACTTATCATAGTACTCTTCTTCATCTATAGGATCTTCAATGAACTGTCTTTTTCCATGAAGAACAACCGACCATTTATCATTTGTAGGATCATCGATATAGAATATTTGTTTCGCCTGTGATGCCAATATGAATGATTCACCCTTCTCGCCAATCTTTTCAAAGTTCACCAAAGTGAAACCCAATTCATCCACTATAACTCCTTTGGTGTTATCAACCCAATTACATTTAAAGAGCAGAATTTTGAAATCTATGTAGTCAAACTCCCAAATGTCTTCAATGACACCGTAATATGACATTTTAGCTTCACGTGGACTCTTATCCTTTGCACTTGCAAAGTACATAGTCGACGCTTGAAGAGTGACCCCACTATTTTGGACGACACTCTTATCATCTTGGTGCTTTGTGTAATATGTGAATCCATTAATGTCAAACCCTTCATAAGACATAACATTCAGTTTTGGTTTAAAGGTGAGACATTTGATAGTTTCTGTAATATCATTTGGTGTTTGAGATAGTTGATGTAAGACTTTATCTTTAAACCACTTAGTAAAAGTCTTATTATGCTCTCTAGCAAGCCACATTGAACTTGCTTGAGGATGTTGTCTCTTTATGAAATTGGTATGTTCCTCGATATAAACACTCACTTCGTCCATATTGTGTAAAATATACAAGTGAGCTTGTTCCAACTGCTCACGGCTGATTACTTTCACCCGTGATCCCAAAATTCCTTTGCCCTCCTCAATATTCTTGTCATTATCAGGAGTGTCATTACCACTGAGAAAGTCATTGCAAAAATCCATAACCTCTCTCGCCACATAACCTTCAATAATACTCCCTTCAGGCCGATAACGGTTTCGAACATCACCTTTAAAAACGCTCATGTATCATTCAAAGGGATACATCCAATGCAAGAAAACTGGTCCCAACAT
Source organism: Alisma plantago-aquatica (assembly GCA_963693085.1). Taxonomy (NCBI): domain Eukaryota; kingdom Viridiplantae; phylum Streptophyta; class Magnoliopsida; order Alismatales; family Alismataceae; genus Alisma; species Alisma plantago-aquatica. Next base: position 716,593,184 of record OY856409.1, on the reverse strand, counting down.
TTTCACTTCCCTAGTCAAGTGGACAACAAGATGTACCATGATATCAAAGAACGAAGGAGGGAAATACATCTCAAGCTGACATAGGGTAACAACCACTTCTCTTTGCAAATTATCGAGAGTATCAGGGTCAATAACTTTGTTGCATAGACTGTTGAAAAAGAAACAAAGTCTGGTAATTGCAAACCTTACATGCTTCGACAATATAGATCGAATTGCCACGGGCAATATTTGTTGCATTAGAGTGTGACAATCTTGAGATTTAAGACCTATCAACTTCAGATCTTTCATTGATACCAATCTACGGATGTTGGATGAGTAACCATGTGGCACCTTAACATTTACCAAGCATTCACAAAAAGTTTTCTTCTTTTAGGTGATGAAACAGAAGAAAGGGGAAGATTCGAGTGATCGTGGGATATTAAGTTCACCAATAGCGTCGGTTGGTTCAAACAACCGATGCCTAAACCTCTTTAGCATCAGTTGTTTGAACCAACTGACGTTCAATTGGATGATATTTTCACGAAATTGTTTGGCGGGAACCACTTTCGGCGTCGGTTATCAACGGATAACCGAAGCTGAAAGTGACACTTTTCGCGCAAAGTTTCATCACACATAGGAGTCGGTGGCTATTCAAATAACCGACGCTGTATGTGACACTTTTTCTTTTCGCTCGAAAATTGGATTTTGCGGGAGCTTTTAGGCATCGGTTTGTTATAGTCAACCGACGCTGAATACAAAGCGGTACCCGTGTCTGGCTGGTCTTCGAATATAGACGTCGGTTTGCCTAAACAACTGATGCCTTATATTATAGGCGTCCGTTTTCCTTAATAACTGATGCCCATAAAAGCGACACTGAATGTTATTTCTGTAGTAGTGTGGATACTCATATTGTAATAAGCAAGTGTCATCTGTAATATGGACAGTCACATTGTAATAGGAAGGAGCCAACCGTAATGTATGTGACAGTTTTGTAATATATATACTCATATTGTAATAAGTAAGTGTCATCTGTAATATGGACAACCACATTGTAATAGGCAAGATCCAACCATAATTTAGGTGACCGTTTTGTAATATGGATACTCATATTGTAATAAGCAAGTGTCATCTGTAATATGGACAATCACATTGTAATAGGCAAGAGCCAACCATAATGTAGGTGACAATTTTGTAATATGGATAGTCATATTGTAATAAGCAAGTGTCATCTGTAATATGGACATTCACATTGTAATAGGCAAGAACCAACTGTAATGTAGGTGATAGTTTTATAATATGGATAGTCATATTGTAATAAGCAAGTGTCATATGTCATATGGATATTCACATTATAATAGACAAGAGCCAACCATAATGTAGGAGATAATTTGTAATATGGATAGTCATATTGTAATAAGCAAGTGTCATATGTAATATGAACAGTCACATAGTAATAGGCAAGAGCCAACCACTATGTATGTGACAATTTTGTAATATGGATAGTCATATTGTAATAAGCAAGTGTCATATGTAATATAGACAGTCATATTGTAATATGGACGTCAGAGGCATCAAATAGGGAACATCAAGAAGCAAATCTTACACGTATGTTAGAGCGGGAAGGGGGTAGGTGACGGAAGAGCTGACTCAATGAGATCGAGCATCAACTAAGACCATGTTTATAGTCCCAATTACTAACATCACTATCACAGAGCATCCACTTACACAATGTGACCCCGAATCGTATCACAATGTCGAGCTTTTCTCCCCAGGTGACCCACACGTCGCCATCCTTCTTGGTGTGTCCCAAAATAGATGATCGAGAATTAGGGCTGTCAATGGGGAGGGTATGGGGAGGGTAAGGTCTTGCCCTTACCCTTACCCTCTTTGGGTAGCGGGTAAGGGTAATTATCCTTCTCAGAAATCCCCTTACCCTCCCCTTACCCTTACCCTCTTCTCCACAGGGTAAACGGGGAGGGTAAAGGGTAAGCGGGTAATTTTGACAAAAAAGAATTTTATACACATTGTGTGTTGATTTTTAATAATTGTATAACTAATTTATTGATAACAACATATAAAACATTATATCCAATTCAAAATCATATGTTTCTCCATGTAAAGTTAAGTCAATTCACATAATAACAATTTTTTATGCATAATTTATTTTTTTTCCTTTGCATAAGTATGCATAACAAATAAGTATTTCACCAATACCTCATTTTCTGCAAGATATATATGTTTTTCTCTCAACAAGAAAGTATTACAAGCACAACACCAAGTCATTTTCTAATGATAGAATAAAGTATTAGGGTTAAACATTTACATACAAACCCCTTTAGAATATTTATATTTGTGTAACCTTTATATCATGTGCGGGTAAAAGGGTAAAAGGGTATGGATAATGTCTATACCTTACCCTCTCCTTATAGTATAGCGGGGAAACAGGGAATGGGTAAACGGATAAAGGGTAATAAAAATATTTACCCTTACCCTTACCCTCCAAGGTATGGGTAAGGGTAAACGGATAATACCCTCCCCATTGACAGCCCTATCGAGAATGTCTGAGGCGGTAGAAGAAAATACACAACTTGAATAAAACCAATTGAATTGGGATTTGGGGAAATTTAATGAGCACAATGCTGCCGATCATAGTATTTGCGGAGATGACATTCTAATACAGAGCATCAGAAGATCTACAAACTTAAATAGTAGTATCCAACGACGGTGACCACGACATGAAATTGAGTCAGCTCTTCCGTCACCTACCCCCAACCCCGGTAGTCGGACATGACTTCTCCTGCTCCTCCTCTGATACATCAAAACCCCGCCGCCGAGCATCGTCATCGTAGCTGCTCCCGCCACTCCAGCACTCGTCGAAGCCGTCAAGCATGCCGTCCATATCCATGCCGCCGACAACCAGCAGCCCGTCCTTGTCACCGTGGTCGTCGTCGGGAGCCTCACACCCGCTCGCTGCGGGTCCCATCACAGCGTCCTCCGACACTACTGGGAGGAGAAGCTCCTCCTTGATGGAGGACAGGGGTTGTACGACACCGTGGAAGGCTGGCAGCAGAAGCTCATGGACGGGTTGGAGCAGGTCGCTGCCACCACGTCGTCTTCATCGTCGTCGTAGCTGCTCCCACCACTGCAGTACTCGTCAAAGCCGTCAAGCATGTCATCCATATCCATGCCGCCGACAACCAGCAGCCCATCCTCGTCACCGTGGTTGTCGTCGGGAGCCTCACACCTGCTCGCTGTGGGTCCCATCACAGTGTCCTCCGACACTACTGGGAGGAGAAGCTCCTCCTCAACGGAGGACAGGGGGTTGTACGACACCGCGGAAGGCTGGCCGCAGAAGCTCATGGACGGGTTGGAGCAGGCCGCTGCCACCACGTCGTCTTCATCGTCGTCGTAGCTGCTCCCACCACTGCAGCACTCGTCAAAGCTGTCAAGCATGCCGTCCATATCCATGCCGCCGACAACCAGCAGCCCATCCTCATCACCGTGGTCGTCGTCGGGAGCCTCACACCCGCTTGCTGCGGGTCCCATCACAGCGTCCTCCGACACTACTGGGAGGAGAAGCTCCTCCTCGACGGAGGACAAGGGGCTGTATGACACCACGGAAGGCTGGCCGTAGAAGCTTGTGGACGGGTTGGAGCGGGCCGCTGCCACCACGTCCAAGACCATCGGAGTCGTCAAGGCGGTCTTAATGAGACGCTAGTCCAAATCAACAAAGAAGAGACGGTGGCATGAATCGTAAATAGACTCGCTCACCTAATTCCACTTAAAACACGTGACACGGGTAGCAAGCTGTAGATACCCGCGCGGGTAGCAAACAAATTCCCATATATATATATATATATATATATATATATATATATATATATATATATATATATATATATATATATATATATATATATATATATATATATATATATATATATATATATATATATATATATATATATATATATATATATATATATATATGGTGAATGAAGATGGCTAAGAATATTGCTTGTTTGGAAATACAAGTATAAAAATTAGGAACAAGTCCTTACCTCCTCAAGAGTAATTAATTCTTTAGAGAAATTTGTGCCATTTCCTTAAAGTAGTTCCACTTCTCATGAGGGTCACCAATCTAGTGGAACATGATCACTAATGCTCTTTATAACTCAAAAGAGAGGGGAGGTTGGGACGTAATTATGGAGTGAAAATAGTCACAAATAAAGGCTCATGAGACTATAAAGAACATTTCCTGCTAGTGTGGGATGTTTATCTATAGGGGGATAAGAAATTGGGTCAAGGTTCTATAGATTTAGGAGACAAGATGGAGAAAGAGAAACAAACCTAAAAACTTTAGTCATTCAAAGTGGAATCATGATGAAGGAAAATATCACAAAGAGATTGAGTGGCGATAGAGGGAGATGACAAAGAATGAAGTTTCATTATATACATAGAGAAAAAGGAAAGTCAGAAGGAAGAAGATGAATCCACTAGCATCCGTGATGTATGAAGATCTTAGCCTTTGGAATAGTCATTTGAGTAGCATTCATTATGTTTTATTAATTTCCATGTCTTTTAGGTGTTATTAATTTTCTCCCCATTTTGTTTTGAAAAGCATGTTGATTGGTCCCATATAGGCTACCAATCTAGTTAGTTGGATTTAAACATCTATATAATCTTTGTAAGCCTCTTTAGAAGACAAACCTTATGATTAAAATATTTTGATAATGTTATATTCCTTTTAATTTATTTGTCATTTATCTAATTTTTTGATAATCAAATATCAATTTGAATAATTAGGTTCCCCAATAAGTGGTATAAAAGTTCATGTAGACAAGTCATAATCCTTAGAGTAGCATTTATCATGTTTTATTGGTTTCCATGTATTTTAGGTGCTATTCTATATTTTCCAGATTGGTTATGTAAAGTGTGTGGTTTAGTCCCACATTATATATCTATATTTTTAGTTGGATTTAAATGCATATATATATATGTATATACTATATATATATATATATATATATATATATATATATATATATATATATATATATATATATATATATATATATATATCCTCTGTGTGTGCGCATGCACGCACTTTATAAACCTCTTTACAAGGGGTGTTTGTGTGTGTGTGCACACTTTATAAACCTCTTTAGAAGGTAAAGTTGATTATATATATATATATATATATATATATATATATATATATATATATATATACCTATATATATGTATATATATGTGTGTGTGTGTGTGTGCGCACGCGCACAGGCTTTGTAAACCTCTTTATAAGGTAAATTTGATGGCTGAAATATTTTGTCTAAATTGTATTCTCTTTAGTTAGTTATTTTACATTATTTTAAATTTAAACATTTTGATTTGACATTATTACATTAGGTATGCATTGTCAGAGACAAAAGTAGAACAATGAAATCTAAAGAAACCAAGTAAAAAATAAAATTTATAAGTGGACTATGGTCTCGATATTCAACCTGACTTTACAACAACTAATTTAGTTCTTTTTAACTTTATATGTAAAAAATTAATTTGTGTGTAGAAGTGTTCAAATTAGATGATATTTGATACCATCACCAGTTAATGCATGAGGAAACCAAAGTTAACAATAGACTCCACTTTCAAGAAATTTTAATATAATGTTGAAGCATGATTATATTATTAAATATTTTCCATTAAGTATTTTTAGTGATATTATGTATACCCTATACTAGGGTGATTGTCTAGGTCAAAATTGTAAAGCCTTTAATTTAAACTAAATATTTTTGAATTTTATATTAAGTCGAACATATAAGTTTAAGTTTGATAACTACAACAAAACATCCAAAATATCAATGTACAAACTAAGGACTACTTTTCTAATATCATGTTATAGTTATTAACATCAAAATTGAGAAAAAGGTGTCTATTACTAATTCCTACAGGAAAATACATAAGTAAAAGAATTTAAAATATTTAACTATGTTTGAGTATGTTACATGTATCCACCAAGAACAATAGCTCCATCTATTCTCAACCCTAGTAGAATGCCTACATCCTATAGAGTGATTGAATTTCTAGATCTTTTAAAGTGATTAACATCTGAACACTAAAGAAATGAAAAGGTGTTTGTCTTACAATCTCAATGTTTTACCACTGAAATGAAATGCTTACAATGTATTTGTTATAAACAAGTTTATATACAAGGACAAAATTCACGACTATAAATCTCTCTAATGCACAACAGTGATAGTTCACACTATAAAATAGGACTCAACATAAAACCAAACTAGATAATAAAAAATGAACCAAACCAAATTGACTAGTTCGGTTTTGGTTTAGAAGGGAGAATGGTTTGGTTGTAATATTTTTCAAACTGCTCAACTATGGTTTGTCTTGGTTTAAGGTTTAGTTTTTACCAAACCAATAAATATGTATATGTACTATTGTTTATTGTCAAAAATACTCATCTAAGCTTGATTAGATGATATAAATAATTCTTTATATGAGAATATATAACCAATTCTATACAAATATGATTCAACAAATGTAAATTATACTAGGTGGTATGATGCATGTATCATGTTTAAAGTTAGTTGAACCACGTTAACATTATGTATATATTCCTATAACTATTTATAAAATGTTTACTCAAAAGTTAACTTATAATGTTAGATAAAGTGAAAATTAGGATAATAAATGGTTACATTGTAATAGAAAATTTAACAAATAAAATTATAGTTTGTCTAGAAATATATTGTCATCAATGTAAATTGGACCAAAGTATATATTAAGAGTTCTTTGGTTCTGGAATACTCAATGATTTAGTTTATATCAAAAATTTAATGAATTTGTATCTACAATTGAGTTCTCAATTTTATTTGTAGACTGAAAAATGCCCACCTACACAATAGAACCTCTATTGTTTTATGTACAAATTTAAGTATTACACAATAAGATAATTCATTATGAAATAGATAATTAAAGCTATATAAAATTATTTTTTGATTTAAATATGCAAAAAGAAAAGGTGGAAGGAAATTTTATCCATCCCACTTCCACTCATATGCAAAAAAAAGTTCCTATTACATGAAATAGAAATCAAGATGCTATTACATGATAAATTTCAAGTTCACAATACATTACACAGAAAACAATTCTATTATTACATTATCATATTTGAGTTTCTATTACATATAAGAAGCAAATTCCACTATTACATGCTTTATTATTATATGGATGATATATATTTAAGGCTTGGGTATAAAAGTTCACATTTTGTGACGTGTGAGTCCATAATTCCAGCATGTATATGTATATATATTTGGATCAACATCTATATTTGTGTGACATCATAGACTCTTACTTTTCCCCACAAGTCTATGAGAATGGGTGGTAACAAGGGTTAAATGGAACTTTCAAAAAGCATCCAACACCTCTTATTTGGACACCCCTAAATTTTTCTCGATAAGATTAATGATATTTAAAAATTAAATAACAACTTTTGACTAGGCAATGGTGACTAAAATAAAATTATGAGGTGGCTCCACAAACTTGTGTGTTTAAGCCTATGTATAATTTTTAGTATACTTCAACAGGTAATGGGATGTTCAATTTTAATATATGACTACATCAAAGTTGCAGCTATAAGCCTCATTGACAATAAACTAAAAATTGTTCACTCATAGACACACTCAAAATTTCTTCCAACCTAGTGCCATTGTGAAATTCTTAGAAGTGTAGAATTTGGATAGTGTTTATTCTCCTATATCCATGGAATTACATAATTTGTGTCGTCAGGAACATAATAATTGATTTGTAATATTACAAGAAAGGTTATTGTATACTAAGGGCTCTAGCACCTTTTTCTACACCATTAAGAGATTAAAGACAATTATCAATTTAAATACCATAGATGTATCCTTAATCAAATGTAGGTAAAATCTTGAAAGAATAAATTTCAACAAGATATTTGTGATCTAATGGAATTATAGTTCAAATATTTTCCATCTATCAATCTCATTCAAAAGATTCAATGTTGATCTAACAAAGTGGATTAAGACTTCTACATTAGTGTATTTCAATTGTGTTTTCACATTTTAATATTATTTCAATGACCATTATTATTAGTGGAAAAATTCAAGAACACTTTAGTTTGCATTGACAATGCCAACCATTTTATACGATATAATGGAAAGACATAAGAGGCTGGAGAATGATGGAACACTTAAATAACCATTCCCAAGAATAAGCACATATATGCCACCATCAGCTTAAATGAAATTGGGAAAAAGACGAGTACTCTGATATTTAATAGTCAGAATAGTACCATCACCAATTTTAAATCGATGATAATGAGGACATTCTACTAAATAAGGTTAAATTGATAAGATGATTCAAAAATTGTTATGTGAATCTTGTGTTGTATGAGCATGTTGGTATTTCTCTATACAATATATGGCGCCAAAAATATATTGCGAAATAAAATCAAGAAATGCAGGAGGTTTTAATTTGATTCCTCTCAATCCTCAAAATTTTGAAAGAAAAACTTCTTCCCATAGTGCCACACCTTCTTATAACTTATGCTCAAATTCAGTTTTCCATTAACTTGTTATGGATCTTGATGGCACCCATGTCAAGATTTCCTGCTAGAATGAACATTACAATATAATATGATAACAACTAGTTATGATTTGTATTAAAAACACACTATGGCATTCTGTGTTCTCCCCCATTTTTCTCGATCTTCCACAAACATCTTGTCCTTTTACAAGCACATACATGAAACCTTCACAAAAAAATATCATGTATATAGACTGAGGTGAGCAATTTAGTGTTTTAATGATAGATATTATAATCAGTATTATTTTTTATATACCATGTTGTCCACTTCTTCAATGGAGTGTGTTTGATTTATATGCTAGAAAAAAAAAATGAAAAGCAATAACTCATCCAAATATTATGATTAAGAAAAACGATCAGGTATCTAAACTTTATATCCCATTGATTGTCTTAAAGCATCATATAGTGGTTTGTGATATTGTAATGCATATAATCAATTGCAAATGTTTAAGGTGCATTAGGAGAAGTTACACTAAAGAAGTGAACAAAATTAGAGACTAGGATCATTCACTAGGTTATCAACTTGATACTATGTATAGACCATCGCTGGTATTATTGTTCACTTAAGAGTCAATTTGGTTATCATAGAGTGATTGATCATGTTCAAATGGATTGATTTCACCTACACTAGGAAATTAGTTGGGATTGGATGACTCAACCTGACTCATGAGGTTCATGTATCCCACGCCATTTGTGAATAGATAAAAAGTAGGCACTTCCCATTGTCTCCTATCATTTAGGTAGACTTTGTTTACATCAAAGGAAAGGTATTCAACAAAACATATTATAAGAAATGTTCTAAAGGCATCATCACCAATGTCATTGATATGAATAAATAAATCTCCCCGATGCATATATGGTTGGGTGATTGAGTACCTTTAAAGTACATCATAAATATGTGATTTCAATTGTGCTAGAGTGTTCATGTTGTGCATTTAAATCATCTTAACAGAATGAGTAGATTTTGGAAACATCAAACAAGAAGTGGATGTCATGGTATTTTAGTTTCATGATAAGTTAGAATGAGAAACTATCCATATATATATGGTAAAAACCTGGCATTAGTTTGTTATATTTTATTATGGTTACATATTAGAATTATTTAAATTGCTCTTAATTTTTATAAAATTATAAGTACATATTTACAATGATTACAAAGTAGTGGTTTTATAAACTGCATAAACTAGGCCTGCAAAGCAATGTGTTTTGACATTGTTTCAATTTACATAAACAATAGATTTCAATAAAATTAGATGTCATTTTTATTTACTATTTAAAAGAAAATAAAAAAGCAAAAGGTATCAAATTAACCTTAATTGGAAAAAAGCATCCATTAGAAGACCGCATGAGAGATGGTTAGAGATACAATATAAGAAAAAGAAGACACATTTAGAAGAATAAAATCATTATTGTCTACTTGTTACTAGATCTATCAAAATATCTAGAAAATCTCACAAATACTTTAGTGTAGTAAGGGTTGAGTACTCGAGATAATAGAAATTGGAGAGAAGAAGGGAATGAGAACTTAGTGGTATTCAGTGAGATAGAAGTGAAGAGGTGGTTGTCATGGGGTGTTTTAGCCTAAATCTGTCCACATTACTCCTCAACAACTATAACGAAATGTCTAATCCAATACAAAGTAGTCAGTTGTATAAATAATCAGTATAGCCTAATTTTGACCAAGTATTGAGCGCATTCGATGGCATGTCATAGTAATATACACATCTATGGTCATATTAGAGACTGGGGATTGAATGCACCCAAATTTTAGACACAATCACTACCACTTTGGTAAATATGCCCAAACATTGGGTGCAATTCTCTAGAAAATATGCTATTATGGAACTTCTATTTGAAAAGATGCAATGATGGTTATTATTTTTATAGAAAATGAGTTGTTGTGGTTTCTTCCCCATTTTAATAATTTTATGAGAACATCCTTTTTGGTAAGTCTCTTGATTCTAACAAAGTGTTTGAGGCTCAAGATCTTTTATATTAGTGGGAGAACCTACACTCCATTATACATCGAGGTACACGAGCATCATGCATGTGATTAAAACCAAGATCAAAAGATAAGAGGGATTCACCTACCTCATTATCATTTCAAAATTAGGTACCAAATTAGGGTTTCGGATCCCAAGCAAATCAAGCATGATAACCACTATCATTCAAGATCTAGAGCATGATATCAACTACTACCATATTAAGGGTATGTTTTTAGAGAGAGAAATAGCAACATGCATGTAAAGGAAAGTGTAAAAATAGAGAGGGTAGAGGGTTATATCACCTACCTTCAGGAAGATTACTCTAAGGATCACATGCTCCAAGAATATGATCACCAAGGATGATGAAGCTCCATCAAAAGCTCTACTCTCAGCCACAAGATCACCTCAAGAAGGAGAAGACACCAAGGTTGAAGATGAGAAAGAGTCACCACATGCAAAGGATCTCATCCACCAAGAGCTCCAAGATCAGTCCCTTCTAGCTACTCAAGGCTCCAAGGATGAGAAAGCAAGGAAGGAGAAGGTAGAAGGTCGAAAAAGGGTCACTTTCATGGAGAGGAGAGGGTTTATATAGGAAAGGACGAGGGAAGTAGGGTAGGGATGAGGTGTTAACACCCAAAGGCACTAAAAGGACACTTTTCCACTCAAGAAACCAACATTCAATCACTTAAACCTTGCTTGCACGAGATGGTGATACAACCTATGTTGAATCTCAACCTCTTAGGTCCCCAACATATGGTTTCCATGGAAACACCTCAAGGAGGTCAAAACAAGAGCAAAGCACCCCCTGGTTGAGACAAAAGGTTCACCATGCATACTAGGTCGAGCCACAAAGCACAATTGTCTTGACCCAAACCACCTCAAAACCATAATGGTCGAGACAAGACACACCCAAGGAAGGTGTCTCGACTGAGACACACCCCAAGAACCCAAATAGGTTGAGACAAGGGTCGAGACAAACCAACAAAGCACACATGGCTAAAACCAAGCAAACCCTAGAAACCTTAATCACCTCTAGTGATGTAACCAATCATCGAAGACCCAAACAAGGTGCCCCAAATCATCACACTCTCCCTCATGAAGACAAGATAGAGAAGGTAGAAAATAGGTGTGGAACATTCCAATATAACCCTCACAAATTGGTATATTTGCAACTTAGCCAAAAATAAGCACACAAGGCACAAATATCATACAAACAAGCTCAAACTGTAGACTTAAGCTCTCCACAAGTTCTAAGAATATATCAAAGGATTAGATCAAGGTTATAAGAACTTAACCAAGCAAAAAATAGGGTTAACCTAGAATACAGGTCAAGGGTCTTACATATGGTCTGTAGGAACATCCATATCAATTACCTTCCAAGTCATGGAACTAGCCTGTAGTATGCCATCATTATCCATACCACATTTTATATGGGCTATTCTAGATAGGTTTATCATCAACTCTCTTGGCCGCTGGACACTTTTAGTAATCAATCTTTGACCCTTTGAGATAATTAATTATTCAATCATATCCCATTTCCAACTTTCCCCTCCACCCACATGTCACATACTCTAAGGTTTCCTCTATGTCTGCCAAAATGGTGAGCATATTGTGATAGCTGATCATCACACCAAAGGTCATACTATAAGGATATTGCATATCTCCCTATAACCCATCTGAATTGATGATAAATGTTTGGCATCACTTGTTGGTATGTATGCCCAGATAGCCAATCATATGATGATTAGAATGTGGCATCAAATACCTGATTTGATAATAATAAAGGTAATTATGTCTATTATTTTTGTCTCAGCGTGAGATGATGACACAGACATAGTAGATTTATAAAGAATGATGATACTTGATGACGTATGTCTTCAAGTGTGTGACTTGAACAATGAAATCATATGAATGTTATGAGTACATACATTCTTATTATGTCCCAAGTCATATATTTTTGTGGAAGTAGAATAGACAACAATAATACATAAGACTAGAGTATTTATTGACTATTGATAGAATCTCATTAGTCATGATATGTGATATCGTCCAAATTAGGCTAACAAGTTTCAATCCAAATAAGGATAGTTTACCCAACTTAACCAATCTCAGCAAGTATACAAAGGTAGTGCATTCGAGGTTGAACACAAGGAGTTTAAGTAATTAATTGAGTGCAACAACACTAAAGTTCAACAATCTAGATCGGTTTAAAAGGGATGGTGATGTTTATCCAATTACAGAAACTCATATTTTAAACAAATAAGAAAAAAGATTACTAAAGAGAGTTTTTAAAATCAGATGTTAATGGATCTTGGGCATTAGAATTTCACTCACATATCATAGCACATCATAGGAACACGAAAATCTAAACATACTTAACTACTTGTTTTAAAGGAAAAGTTGTGTTGCACTTCACCTCCCGGTGTAAGTGCAACGATCTCAACTCAAAGTCACATTCTCATGCATAAATTTCATTTTTAATCACAACATGTTCCTCAACTCATTTATCCCCACTGTCATGGTAGATAAAGAGTTGCCAACAAAAGCACCTCCATACATTCCTACTTATCTTCTCAGACCAAGCAAGAAGGCAGAACACATGCATATAAAGTGGCCAGCAATACATGTAAGAGATGATAAAACGGGTACTTTCATGGTAGAAAAACAAGCAACTTAGTATTTAGTACGAAATTAACTTGTTCCATACATGCTATGACATGGGAGATACTCTTCCATGCCCAAGAAAAGGGAAGTTACTCGTCCATAATCAAGCTTTGCAGATTTGCTATAGAAAATTTAGTTTTCAACATGATCTAGAACAGGAAAAATAAAGAGATCTAAAAATGTAACCACAAGAAGGAGGAATTCTGGCTTGGGGACGAAATTCTCCTTCTTTAGCTGCTCCAAAAGGGACTAACTCCTCTCCCGAGAAGTTGCACCCGTGCATTCTATTGTTTCAGTAGAATAAACTCTGAAATTAGTCTTTCTTGGCATATATCTGCAACGCAAGTTATGTGATAAGTAAAGTAACAAAAAGATGACAAAAGTAATATGAAAAGAGACTAAATAATATCATAATGAACCAAACTTGTGTGTGATAGCATGTGAAAGGATGATGTAGAAATCACACAATAGATATCAAGTCAAGCACACAAACACATGTTAGAGAACATTGTATCGGACAAACCCACCATGAGAGTGATACATGGAGACCATGGAATGGTAGTCATAATCATCTCTCATAGTGATTGTGGTGATTGTTGTTCTTAGACCTGAAGTCACTACATTCGTAACATGTCATTCATGTACTTTGTCATCATCATTGTGATCTTAAATGAGGGTTTCCATAAAGGTGGTTCTCGGGTGCACTGTGACACATGGGGATAGAGTGTGAGTGATGTAGATGGGATTTATCCCTCCTACAGGAGAATGATATGTAGGGCCTCTTTGTAAGAGAGACTGAGAAATGTACGGTCATACTCATGTGATTCAATATGTGATATATGAACTTACATGCATCTCAGATAGTCCTCTCTAGTTCAAGGAACAAGGATTGAACGTTCAGAAGATGACAATTCCATGCCTCGACTTTAACCCAAATATCAGAGACAAAGGAACATATGATCACAGTAACATTGATCACATATTGTAGGTTGAAGTTTTTCTCCAACTTTTAGATTACAGGAAGTAAATAAAAAATCAAGCATTACTTGGTTAGCAATGATGTGTTGCTAGAAACTGCTCATTACTTGTGATGTCATAAGTTGGTTATGGACATTCACTGCCAACATAATTTTAGACCTATAGGGTCACAAGCATAGGATACACTTGTATTAAATGAATTTATTTATGAATTATCTTTAGATTGATTACTAAAAGTGTTTAGGTATTCAGTTAAACAACCGAGGTTCAAAATTGACTGATTGGACTCTGAATTGACCAGTTCATGTGTTAAACTGATCGGTTGGAGTGTCAGGTCAATTGGAATATAGATTGGTTGATCAATGGCCGAACCAAGGAGTGAAACGGCCGGTTCACATAGTGAATCAACCAGTTAACATGTCCCACATGACCAGTTCATGGGATGAATTGCCTAGTTCAATGGTCAATTCAATTGGATCAAGGGTTGGTATTGACATCATGTTTTGAATTAATCATATATTGAATACCAATATGGTTCAGAACAAGAAAGTACACTAACCAACCAATTCATGGCACGAAATGACTGGTTGGACATGCAAACTAACAAATTTGTAGTGTGCAGCTTCCTAAAAGTTTGTGAATCCATCCCTTTTGACTCCCACATAGATTGGCAACCTTAAACCTGGCCTCTTCTATAAATAGAGGGGTATTGGAGGCTTCTCAGAGCACAAAAGTTTCTTTGACACTTGTCCTCTATGGTTGTGGTTACCAATAGAGAGCCAGAGTAAGTCCTACCCGATAAAGGGAGGGATATCAAGTGAGAGACAATTATGGGAGAGTGTAACAACTCTAGTAGGTTGACGTTCAAAAGGGATAAATTCATCATGTTGGATCTAGTAGCGCAACATGGAGTTCTCAGAGGTCCATGTGGACTTCTCTAGAGGTGGGAGGCTTCTTCCGTTAGGAGAATTTTGTCAACCACCATCCGTGGTGGCTAGACCAAGAGATCATTGATGACAATTGTTCGAGCGTTCCTGCTAAAGAAGAAGCATGGTACTGTTTCAAGAGTTATCATTGGACTTGCTCCAGTACTAGGTTGAATTCTTATTACCTTCCTTCCTAGATACATTATTGCCTACATTGCCTTCCAAATCTTCCTCCATTGAGGTGAGGGTTCATAGACAGTTGTAAGAAATACAGTTGTTTAACATCATTATAGTTTCTTGAATACTCTTGTATTTATCCCTACAAAAATATGCCCATCTAGATTGCCTGTCAACACTTCCCACACCACCTTCATGGTGATTCCTTGGCATTGGCATTCAAATGAATATAAAGAAATCCAAGTTACCTTCACAAAGCAGAGTCTTCTTCCAAGCCACCCACATGCATCTATTATGATTATTCATGCCCCTTCATAGGAGTTTTGTCATCAAGGTTTCAATCACATTCATTGCCTTTGTTGGAACTCTAGTCGTTGCAATGGTATAAATAACCACCGATGCTAGTGTATGTTTAATAAGAGTTGTGTGTATTATAAAGGATAAAATTCTAGCCTTTCATGATGCCATCTTTTCATGTATGCGTTCATCAAGGGGAGTGATTCAGTTTTGGTCTCGCACATTAAATAGAGACACCCAAGTAGATAAAAAATTTATCCAAGGGGTGGAATCATTAGGATCATTAGAATCAAATCCATACTATTCGATGAAGGATGTAGAAACCTGATTTCTTCTTATTTAATTTTTGTACAATGCATCTTTCATATTCTAAAAAACTATCATCAATCAAAGCAAGACTCGAGTGGCAGACCCACTAGAAAAGAACTAGATTATCTCCAAAGAGGAGAATTAGTGGTGCTATTTCCCTTCTATGACATATGAATGACTTGATATTATTCTCAATAGTGGCATTTTTAATCACTCTACATAAAATTTCTTCAAACAAAATGAACAAGGATGGAGAGACTAGGTCCCCATGTTCCAAACCTCTATGCATCTGAAACAAACATGTAGAAACTCCATTCAAAACCCCAGAACTCTGGGATCCCTAAAGGAAGGATAACATGAGTTCACTACATTTGGCATCATTCCAAACTTGATTAGAATAGCTTGAAGAAACTTCAAGTCCACTAAATTATAGGATTTTTGCATGTCCATCTTAATAATAACATTATCATCCAGTCTCAGACCTTCTAAATAATCAACCAATTCTTTTATGAGCTTCATATGGTAAGTAATATCACGACCATGTATAAATGTTCCTTGCTCATCAGACACCATTTGTGGAAGATAGATAGCCAACCTATTGTTAATAGTGTGTACAAAATCTTGAGGATGACATTTTCCACTAAGATGGGATGGAAATCAGTATCCAGGTTGGAAGGGTCCTCTATCTTTAGGATTAACTATAATATGCTACATTTGATTCCGTGGTGGCAAGGATTGTCAAGAAAAAATGCCGAGCCAATGCAATAACATCATCTTTAGTAATATGCCACACGACAATGTGGAAGGAAGTAGTTAAGTCATTCAGTCTGGGAGCACTACTCTTATCGATTTGTTGAATGGTAGAAAAAATCCCAATTTGTTAGGAGGAGATTTTAACGTCATGTTATCATCAGTAGAAAGAATATCATGGATGCATAATAGGAATAGTGATTCATTTGTTACCTCATAATCACTTCTACAATAATAGAAACCTTCAAGTGTTTGAGTGCTTCCCTAATCATCTCATCATGATAAGTACAAAAATTCTCATCTATTGTATAGGTTCTTCTCACATGATTCATGGGCCTTATGGATTTAACGACAACATTATATAACTTTGTATTTCTATGACCTTCTTGTAACCATTGTATACAAGATTTTTCCCTCCAGAAACATTCTTCATGTTCTAGAACCATATCAAGTTCCTTCTTAGCCTCCCTCTAAAATTTTTCATTAATTTCATTCGGTCTAGAATCAAAATAAATTTTTAGACATTTCACAATCTCTTCCTAATTCACTTTCTATTGTTGGATATCTCCAAAAACATTTTTATTCCATTCCTTTAGATAGCAATTCAAGATGGAGAATTTCACAAAGAATATGTATTATGGATCACCCCATCTATCCATCTACTAACCTCTCACAATGGTAGGGATATGGTCATCACATGTGATCCAGGCTGAAAGAAAAAATGTTCAATGAGTGTTCAGCATGCACTCTAGGCTTGATGGATACAAGGAGTGGGCAATGGTCAGAAACATGGCTACGAGTAAGATGTGTCATCTAAATTTCCGTTGGCATAGAAGTGCATTTAGGATTCAAGAAGTCTCAACTAGATCTATTGGAGTCAAGTTTTTTTATCCACCCAAGTGAAGGAGCTTCCACTAATAGGAATTTCACTAGTTGCCATATTTTGAATCCGAAATTTGAATTTTCCCATACCTTAATGATCAAGAAAACAGATACCCCTTTTTCTCCAATAGCACATATGATGTTAAAATCACCAATAATGAGCTAAGGAATATTATAAAAATTCTCTTCTTGATGGATAAGATCTTCCCAAGGGACACTTCTTTACATTGCATTACATCTAGCATACATAGATGTGATCATAAAGGCCACACCTTGAATATCTAGCATATTGATGGATACCATCGATTGTAGGTGACATTGAATGATTAGCAACCCCATCCTCATATTGATTAGAACCACACCAATAAAGATGGTTTACATCAATCAATTTGTATGTCCTTTCTGTATTGATCATAGGCTTCCATTATTGCTACAAACAATGGCTTATACTAGCAACACAACTGGCCTAAACACCTATGAGTCTTACATTAGAAATCTCTCTCAAATTCTAAAAAATAAATTTTGACATATAAAAAACTAAACCAGACTTCCTTCCTCCAAAAAAGACCAAGATACTTCCCATCTTGCTTCAAAAAGTCCCTCTCATATCCCTATGACTTCTATACTCTGTGGCCTGTCTTCTTTTACCAATGTGTGTATCTCCAAAGAAATATGATCCATCTCTACTAACTATGTCCTCAATGGACTAGAATTAGGATAGGGGGGATCTTTCTCATAGTTTACCTTTAATTCTTCCCACAGGTGGATAAATAAATTCCTTAAATTTAAAATTAAATAACTTGTGGGTTTTGTGGCTAGCAGTGTGTGCATGCTTGTTTGTCTGTGTGTCTATGTGTGTGAGTATACATACATACACAGTGTATATACAAAAACACACACACACACATATATACGTGTATATATATATATATATATATATATATATATATATATATATATATGTTTATGTATATGTGTATGTCAATGTATCTATGTATGTTTGTACATATTTACATACATATATATAATTATATGGAATCAGGTAAATATATTCTGAATTCCTCCTAGATTTATATGATATCAAAGAGTCACATATAGCCCATTGATACACCCAAAAAGCATAACAACTCACGCAACTATCTAACTTGTAGCTTGCGATTTACATATTTATAGATTTTTACATTAATGCTCCTCATACTCTAGGTTGTACCTCCATGTCTTATACCATTTATTTCACTCCATATGTGATATAAAAGTGTTGCATATAGGATTTTCTTTTTATCCTCTCTCTCACGACATATTACCATCCTCCTCACCTCTTGCTTCAAAGGCATTTGCAATCGGAATCCTTTACATGTCAACTTCCATATTTCGTTTGTGAATTTTTAGCTCTCAACTAGGTGGTTGTGGGTCTCCTCCTCCTCATTGCATAACAAACATATAGTATATACATCATTGTTCCACTTATATATCTTATCAAGTGTGAACAATGCACCATATAGAATTTTGTAAACACACATGCTCCATTTTGACACATTTTTCCCGAGTCATACATGTTCCATCTTCTTGTCTTGTGCAGATCTTATTCTTGTCACCTCCCATAGGTCCAATTTTGGATTTTCAGTCTGCCATAACCCTGTTTCATGAGGGTCAAATAAATGTTTTACTTGCATCCATATGTCCTTCATGACATTAATAATATGTTAGTGTTTTCCTCTTTTCCTTGGATGAAAATCCAACCTACGTGGATATCTTTGTTTCATCCACTTCCCGTACACTAAGCTTCTTTCTTGATAGATGATTATTCTTCTCAAGGTTCCCCATCTAGCAATGTCTCTAGGAGTTTTAGATTCAGACCCCCCTCATCTTTTGGTAGTTACAATTGTGCATACGTCATAGGGTGGTATTCACTTGCCCACACAAAGTTTGATTACTTTGTTTCCATACGGTCAAGAACTTCCCCTGGTATATCTCTTTGTTGCACCCAAAAAATCAAAAGTCCTTCAATAGTAGTCTTGGTTAGAGTTTCTCTACATGTAAGGAGTGGGACCCAAGAGGAGATCCACTTCATAATATATCAAATAAAAGGAAATATCCCATATGTCAAACACACGACTAAATTTTTTCACAAAGAGATGATTATCCAACTTATTCAAAAGTATGTTTCAAGGTACCAAATGCAGCAGAGAAACATAAAATATCTAACTATTGTAATGTTTGATATTATCACCATCCTTCACCATACAAGGTGATATGTATGAAAACTAACTATAGCATAAGATCCGTAGAGGATTATTTAACCACCTCAAAAGTATCTTCCCAAGAAGGTTCATCTACTTTTGAAGATGTCCTAGTCAAGCTCGGTTTTCTTCTCATTGATCTACACCTGGGGTTGGAAGCATAGCCCAGAAGAGAAGAAAAAAATAGAAATTATCAGCATGCATACCAGTATGTATATACAAAAGTGGATTTGAGCAATACATGGGATAAATGACATAAAGAATAACAAGGCTTCCCATAAAGAGGTAAGTACCAACCAAGTGGGTATCAAAAGAACATGAATTTCAAAATTATGATAAACAACTCAGTAGATGATACATTTATTAAAAATAATATGACTAAGAGAAGAATTCTTGACAAATAACACGTCAATAGATAATAATTTGTGCATGTAAAACAATTAGACTACTTTAATTTATGTAGGGTCAAGACCCATAAAATCTCAAGCCTATGCCAGGTGGAAAGTTGCACGCTGGGAAGAAAGGTTCACCCAATATTTATAATATGAGTGGAAAGGAACACTCGGGTTGGGAAGGAGAACCCAAATAGTATGGTAAGTACAGATATATATATGCTACTATAAATAAACTTAGTCAATTTACACACACATCAAATATGTAGGCAAGAATAAATCTAGTCAATCTATAATAATAGGATGAGAACATCCAACAGGTATAATGTGGGGTCAGAGGACCCATAAACAAATATATAATTATTTCCATAATAAGATGCTTCATAGGATCACAAAAGTTTGCAACTTCAAAACTAGTATTTCATAAGGATTAAGATGAACAAAATATAAGAAAGATTCCAAGAAGAATATCCAACAAATTAAAATGATCACAAGATTAGAATCAAGATACAATATTTCACATGAAATAAATTCTTAGAAGAGAGATAAGTTGTGAAGGGTACTTTTTCCATAGGACCGAGAGAGAGAGGTAAAATATTTAGTTACTCAATACAAAAAAAGGGAATGCAACATATATTAACAGAGTGAAATAAGAATCTTCTCAATATGATTTGGAGATGCAACATACATTAAACAAGAGAGAAAATTTATGTCATTTGCTCAATATAACTCATAGGGGATGTGACATACCTCAAGATATTTGTCAACTTGTTAAAATCCAAATCTTAGATGCAAGTTAGGATTCCAAGGTTTGTAACACCAGTGGCTGAGAAAATATCACCATCAGATTATAAGTCTTAGATGGCTCATCCAAGGGACTTGAATAGGAGGATAAGGGAGAAGGCTAGGATTCATGTCCTATTGGACAAGTGTGTGAAGTCCATGGAGAGGGGTCTATATATATAGGACTAGGCTTGTGTACTAAGAAACTTATCCATTTTTGTTTACTAAGTAAAATATGCAACATATATTGTAAAAGGAGAAAAGTTAAGCATTCTTTAACAAATGACAGGAAAGAATAACATAAAAACATCATTTCCCTTCCATTTATTTATGTTTGTGTTTTATCATATATTTCTCTTTTTTTAACAACTTGATCACATAAGAATATTGACTATTACATTTACAACGAAGAGACTTCTAAATATCTCATTCTTCAATTATTTACTCAATGCAGGCGTGTATAATAAGTTAATGTACAATTATGTAGGATATACTTATTAAATTTATTTTCTATTATTCCATATACCCACCTCTTATTAGTTCTAACCATGTTTCTCTTCTCACTTTAGAGTCATTAAAAACATGTATAAAATTTTTATTTTAAATAAAAAGCATCTATTTAATTAATATTAAGTAAGATTTAAAATTCCAAATTTGAGGAAACCACATTATTATTTATATATTTTACATTAATTAATTTGTGGAGGAGATAGGTACTAATAAATTTATATATCCAAACCTAATTATTATAGACACATGAATACCATATCAAAAGGGTGTAAAGATTATCTACCAAACCATTTTCTTCTTTTTCCTTATTATTTATTATTTTAGGAGGTAATATGGAGATTTACTATGAAATCTTTGAGTTAAAATTATTGTTATTTTTTATTTGAATTAAAATAATTGGTTATATAAATTTGTTAATGTTTATTTGTTTCCAAAAAACTATATAATTGTATTAAATATATGTTTACTTTATGATATGTTAGTGTGGTTGTTGCCATTTATTTATTGCTTTCAAACATTAAGTAGAGAGAATTACTTCTTTAAAGTTTCTTATATTTTTTAAAATACCTATTGTATTCCACATTGTTGCAATTACCTCAGTCTCATTTTACTTCGAAAGTAAATACATTTTTAAGTTTTTCTACCATGATAAATTTTTCATAGATTTAACATACATGCACCACATTATTTCCCTTTATGTTATACCACAATTTTAATATTACAATTTCACCTAAATTATTTATGTATAAGCCATACAAGTTGGTTTTGTACAATTTATTTAATATATTTGATTTTTTTTATAATTATTATAATTTTTTGACTTTATGTTACATTCTCTCTCATAAGTAAGATTGCACTAGGATAAATAAATTTGTCTAATTAATGTGAAAATTCACATATAGAATAATTTTGGTATGTGGATTTCGAATATGGGTTTATTTCCACTTTTGAAGATATGTAGTAATTTATTTAACACTTTTGCCTTTCTATCATATTTTCTTCTCTAAATAAAATTAGGATAACTACTATTGTTCATATTATGTGAAACTTGGCACCCAAGCTTATTGGGACCCAAGGAACGATTTCTTTCCATTATATTTGAGTTTTGAAATTTCCTTTTGTGAGTTATAATACCATTATGGGTTACAATATATATATATATATATAATCTTCATTTAGGGTCCCATTAATTTTACATTGTTACAAAAAGAGTTATATTGTATTATTATGCATAAAATTCCACATTTTACTCATTTAAAATATTTAGTCCATTAATTCCATATTTATTTAAATAAAAGAATATTATTAATATTTATGGACATAGAATTATCAATAATTACTCCAAAGCATATTATACATTTCTATTTAGTCATTATGTGAGTATTAGTTATCAAAGATAATACATGGAGCATACGACAAAATATTTAAGTTATTATGTAAATGTGTGTTGTTTAAGTTTATTCTTGTTTGGTCAAATCTAGGAAACCGATCTTATAATCTTTCTAATTATGGAATAGGGTAAGATTATAAGTTTTGGTTTGTTACACTATCTGCCATGAGTTTTTTTTTACAAAGTTCATCTACTAATAATCTCATCAATTCTATCAATGCAATCAACAAAATATTTCACCTATAACTTTCCCCTAGAAAGTGGGAACCCCAAATATTTGGTAGGAAACTTGACCATCTCTACTCCCATAGACTCATGTAGTCTATCTTCACTTTGGTAGCAGTTGTTCGATAGAAATAGGTGGGTCTTATTAGCATTTACACACTACCCATTTTAATCCCCAAATCTCCTAAGTAGATCGTGTAGTTCCTCAAGCATTTTGGGTTTTGCTTCTATAAAGATGAAGACATCATTAAAAAAAATCAAGTCAATCACCTCCATCCCATGCACTGTGTATGGTTTGATGACTTTCCTTTCTCCCGCCTCTTTCATCCTATGTGTGAAATACTTCATGAAAATTGTGAAGAGAAGAGGAGATAGAGGATTCCCTTTTTGTTGGCGATTACTCCCCCTAGACAACCTTGTAGAAGTGTCATTCACAAGGATGGACAAGCTCATGGTTCCCACACATTGTTTCATCCATATAGTCCATTGTTCTTTAAAACCCTTTTGTAGCATGATCTACCATACTTTATCCCACATGACATTGTCATACTCCTTTGATACATCTAGCTTCAGACATACTTTCTTGCTTCCTCTCAAAACATTATATCCAAGTAAAAACCCACCACCCAGGAGTGCACAATCACTAATGCTTCTCCCTTCTATGAAGGCTCCTTGATTCTCAGAGATGAGGTATGTGAGGACTGACTTCAAACTTGATGCCATAATTTTTGCAATGATTTTATATTAAATAGAGTAGCAAGCTATGAATCTGAAATTAGTAAGATTCACAATAATATTCTTCTTTGGAATGAGAACTAGAAAAGCATGAATAACCTATCCCACCATGTTGCCTCCTTCCAAAAACCATCTCACACATTCCACTTAGTCTTTCTTGATTATGTTCCATGCCTTCCTATAGAATAAACCATCTGAGCCTAGTGACTTGTTGCAGCCAATACTCCATACAACATCTTTGACCTCATATTCATTAACTTTCCTTGTGATGATATTATTGTGTGTGCATGAGAGTTTGAACTTCTATTCCATGTCCTCATCTTCCAGTGCCACCTCATAGATTTTTTGTAAAGTATGATGTAGAATTGTATGGCATGCCCTTCTAGATCTTCCTATTTATTGACCATCTTCCCTTCTGCATCAACAAGCTCAGAAATAATATTGCTTGGTTATCTCCTCTTCACTTTTAAGTGCAACAACTTTGTATTCCTATCTCCATCCTCCATCCACTTCTCTCTACTCCTCTGCCAAAAGAATTTCTCCTCTGCCTTCTGAGGTCTTCAAGCATCTTTTTTAGCTCATCATCTCTCTTTTTAGCTCTGAGTGAATCCAAGAGAAGCATCTGCCTCACCTCCCTACATTCTTATTTTGTTTCTAAGATCGGGTTTGGGATATTGACTTCATCCTTAGCCCATATCTTTAATGCAACCTTGGTATTTTCCATCTTTTTAAAAGGTGAACATTGGATTCCCTTTCAACTAAAAATTCCAACTCTTCCTAACAACTTCATCAAACTCTTTCCAGTCAGCTTAGTAGTTAAGGAATCTGAATGATTCCCTTTTTTGCTTCTTCTTTGTGATTTAGACTAGTAGAAGAGCAATGTCACTCAACTCTAAACTATCTGCTTTCACCAGCACTTTGGGAAACAACATTAACCATTACTCATTTACCAATACCCTATCCATATTGCTTGCAATCATGTCTTCTAGTCTCTTTTCATTACTCCATGTGAAGAGCACCTATCATGGGAAGCTCAATCAACTCAGCTTTGTTAATGGCCCTATTAAAAGCATCAATCATCATATACAACGTTGGTCTCCCTTCTCTCTTCTCTATATGTAGTCTAACATTATTGAAGTCTCCTATCACCAACTAGGGATATGCCATTGGTTTGGAGAGTGAAGCCAGGTCCTGCCAAAGTTCATGCTTTCTCTTTGCATCATTATGAGTGTATATTGTTATCAATTATGTGTATAGACCTATTGTATTCCAACATCTACTATTATATGCTGATTTGACATCATCTGCATTGTCACCTACCATGCATTTGGTTTCCATGCTAGGCACACCCCTTTACTAACTCATAATGTTCTAGATTAGACATGTGTTTCCAACCTTGTGGAAACAAGTATCCAATTTGTATTTATTTTGTTTCTTGATCTTATTTTCAACTAGTGCCACAAGTGAGGGCCCACTTGAAGAGATTTAATCGTGTATCTCCTTCTTCTTATTCCTATCACACCCCCTCCCTTAATATTCCATAATAATATGGACATATTAACAAGTCTCTTGGGATCTTGTTTGCCTCATAGGTCCTTCTTATTGGTCTTCCTCCCCTCCTCCCTTTCCTTCTGATTTCTCATTTCTTCTTCTTCTTTGTTAAAGTCACTCAATACATCAAAATTGATGGTCGTATTTACGATGGATGCCACCCCTAGCTCTTCAAAATCCCAACCTTCTTGAATCCCTTCTTTCTCATGGAGGAGGTGAACACTCCTTCCTCTCTTCCTTCATCATGGCTCATGTTAGGTACAATCCTCCTGGCTATTGAATCCACAACCTTGCTATTGGTCTCCCGATCATCCACCTCCTTGTTGATAGTGTCTAGTTCTATTGGAGCTTTGGCTGCTCCTCCTTCATCTTGGCTCATGTTAGGTGCAGCCCTCCTGGTCATTGAATCCTCAACCTTGTGTTTGGTCTCCAGATCATCCACCACCTCGTTTGTAGTGCTTGGTTCTAGTGGAGCTTTGGCGGCTCCTTATTCAACACCTGTCAAAATTTTCTTTTCCCTCCATACTTTCCTCACCTATCCACTATCGTCTACCTCCTAGGAAATCTTGGTTGTTTCTTTGTAGTCACAGTTGTCGTCCTTGTGACCAAACGCCTAACAGTTGTTGCACTTTATTAGCACATAGTTGTAAGCCACTTCTTCTAGAATTGGCCCCCTCCCCTGCACAATTAGATTAACCTTCTCCAGTGCCTCATTGTTGGCCTTCATCTCTACAAGCATCCTAGCATCGTCTTCATCTGGCGATTGATCATCGATGTGTATTACTTTCCCCACCACTATGGTGATAGTACCTATAGCTCGTCTCATCTATGATCAGCCAAAAGCTTTTATAGTGATCCAGGGTAGGAATAGTGGAGATGATGTCCCACTTGAGCTCGTCACCATGGTGGTAGTCCTTGGAAACCACCAGTTCTGTGTCAAACCATCGAGGCCCTAGATCCAAGACTATCTTCTTGTCAACTGCATTTAAGAAATATACCAAGAAGATCCCATTCTCCCTCCACAACAACTTGAATGACCCTTTGGGTCTCTAGGGTCTCTGTATCCAAGCTTAAAGATGTAGATATTAAGGCATCTTGCCAAGGATGTAGAGTATCATTGTGAATTCCTAAATGTTATGCATCCTCTCAAAATCTTCTTCATCTAGGTCGATATGTAACTACCCCTCCACGTGCCTCGATTATGGGACCTCTCCTCCCTGTCCCTTCACGACGAAAACTACTTTAGGACTTGGTTCCATCCATGCCTATCAGCTGCTAGTTCTTCTCTTTCACTTTATCATTCCAATTAGGGTTCCCCTTATGTCATGTTGTCTCTCCAATAAGATCCCCTATCTAAGAACTAATAGGGTTAGGGTTTCGTTGTGGGGCAATGGTGGTAGGGTGGACAAAGGGGGTTTGATGCTCCGGCATTGCCATCATCTCCTGGGCGGCCACCTGGCTGATCGCAAGAGCTAACCTTAGGGGGATGACATTTATTGTAATTTTTATGGTTGTATGCATGTATATAACTATGGAATTAAGAGAAAAAGATTTCACCCCCTCTCACAGGCCCGTGGTGGAGGCCAAATGCACGAGAGGGTGGTAAATCAAGGTGGCACCCAGGATTCAGACCAGGTCCCTTTATTAGGGGACACCGTGCTTGACTACTTGAGCCATTCCTTATCAGCTCCATATATATAATTATATTAATATATATATATATATATATATATATATATATATATATATATGTATGTATGTATATGTATGTATGTATATATATACATCCATTTATATATATATATATATATGTGTGTGTGTGTGTATACATATGTAGATGTATATATATGGGTGTTTATAATACTTTCTCGGGTAGCTACTTGCTCCACAAATAGTTATTTTTTCTTCAATTATTTAGGATACACATGTATACATATACATTACCTTCTAAATAGTTACATTACATACATAGTTGTTATAGTTGTTACAGATGTACAGTTATACTTTTTTCTTCATACGTGTACAGAGATACATTACCTTCCAAATAGTTACATTATATGTATCATGCTTACAATTATTAAAGATATATAGTTATATCTTTTTCCAGAATTTATTTTGTAAAAATTGTTCATTTCTACCTTTTCGGAAGAATAGTTACTTTTTTGACAAAGAGTTACTATTTTTCCATATACTTATTTTTCTGACCAAATAGTTACCTTTTGGGATGCATAGGTAATTTAACTTTAGTTACCGGTGTGGGTATTACCAAAATTCCTATGTATATGGTATTAAGAGAATATTTCACTCCCATAACCTATATATATATATATATATATATATATATATATATATATATATATATATATATATATATATATATGGTTGTTTATTTGTTACCCGCGCGGGTAACCAGAATTTTCGCTACCCGCTGGCTACTCGTGCGGCCAAAAGAGTAACTATACGATACACAAGAGTAACTCTTCTGATCAAAAGAGTAATTGTATTGATATAAAAAGTAACTATGTGACTAAAAAGTAACTGTGCAGAGTTAGTAAATATATGGATGGATTTTTTGATTTGGGGGGGGGATGATATTTTTTTGGATGAAATTTTTTGGGGAGCTAGATAAAATTCTCCTCTACAATTGTGAAAAAAAAATTAAAATATCAGGAAGGGTGAGCGGGTAGTTACCCACACGAGTATTAAAGATGAGCTATATATATATAGGGTTTTTTTAATACTTGTGTGGGTACTGTAGTAAAGTTACCCATCTCTTTGACGCGGTGGCACATAATGTAAATAAATCTAATACACTCCCCTCTACAACACCGGCTTCTGTAGTTCCGATCTCAATTCCAGATCTCCGACAGATTTAGCCATCGCGATGCTCGATGACAAAGAGGTTGTGTCTGCAATTTTTCTTCTCCCTCGAATTTGTTTCGTCGTCGACAAGTTCAATGAGCCCTCACTTGCGTTCTCTCTCCCGCTATAGAAGAAATGCCCAAACTAGGGTATGATCCTCTCTCACGTCGTCATAGCAGTTGGCATCCAAGTGCTTCCATCATCTGCCTAAACCCCCCTATAGCACCTTTGGCTTCTGATGGTTACTCATACACCATCAATTGAACTCCTAGAGCTCTGACTCCCCCCTAACTGCTCAGCCTGCCTCTCTGGAAATGGTAGTCTGGTGCTTCACATCTCGGTCACCTCAGTCTGATTATGATCACAGCGAGTATCCTAAACCCCTCTCCTTTAATTTCCCGACCTCAGTTTGCCCTACGATCGCCCCTGCCATCGTGTCCTATAGCTGAGTTTTAAGGTACTTGTCGGAGGTCCCTGTTGCGCTCCTCAGTGGCCCCTTGGTCATGGAATCAGTGTCTCAGATTCCGATTGACCTCAGTGACCATCCCCTAGACTTTGGTTGTCTCTATTTCTCCCTCTCGCAGTGGATTGAACTCAGTTTGTTTTCCACAAGCATATCGTTGATGAAGCCAAGAAGAAGGAGAACTATGGGTCGTGTGGGATGCTTAGAGAGATCCATAGGCTCGAGAAATGTGTGAGGCACTTGGTTGATATTGTCGACTCCATCACGCAGTACTCCATTGAAGAAGAGAAAGAGGCGGAGATCAAGGAGACTGTCAAGGACCTGAGGCACGTGTGTAAGGCAATCAAAGAAGGGATTGATCCTCTCAAAAGGCAATCAATGGACACACAAACATATAGCCTTGTTAAAATTTTGGTCTTCTTCATGTAGTAAGATGTTATGCAAAGAGAATATGTAACAATAAATATTTCACATTCAGAATGTTTTGATCTCATTTAAAATTTCCGGTGTTAGATAGTTACTTTTTGTACCATATAGTTACTTTATGTGTCATGTTATTACTTTCAGTTTCATATAATTACTTTTTGTATCGGATAGTTACTTTTTTAATAATGCAAGTGCATTTAGAAGTCGGAGCAAACAAGCATACAAAGACATATATATTTATTACTTTTGATGACTCAATGTTACTTTTTGTGTCACATAATTACTTTTTTATGCTAGCTAGTTACTTTTTGTGTTGCATATTTACTTTTTTATACTAACTAGCTACTTTCTATAGCGCATAGTTACCCTTATGTTAGAAAGGGTTTACTTTCTATGCCGCATAGTTACTGTTTATACCAAATAGTTACTTTATATAAAGCAGAATTACTCCATAGACCTTTGCAACTGTAATCTAGAATCTTACCACTCCATTAGCACAGGATATGTACCAAGTACGACATGGATACATTGATGCAGATAGTGTTCACTACTAGTATTTTGACTTGTGTTTGGAATTTATTATTGTGTTACCTTGAGCTCCAGAAGCTATATGTATACATTGATTATGTTACAAAGAATCTTTTCTGATCAAATGTTACTCTTTGAAGAATATTTGTCTCTCTTTGTGTCCAATGAATACTCTTTCTTTTGAAATACTTACATTTTTGGATTACAACAGTTACTTTCATGTGTGTTTACAAAATGTCAATTTGTTACAATGTGATTCACATACACTGGTTTTGTCTATTTGACTTACCTTCCTCCATAAGAGTTACTTTATAAAATATAACAGTTACTTTTTGAATGCACAGAGTTACTTTTATGTTGTCACGGTTACTCGTAGTGTTCTTACAGATACTCTAGATGTTCTTATAATTACTTTATCGATGACGAGTTCATCTCTTTTATTTGTCAGTGAGTTCTGATATAGATATTTTTTTTTTGGAATAGAACACTTGCTTTCTTATTCGTCGAGTTACTTACAAGATGTCCACGTTACTCTGTGTTCCATACACATTGTTTTTGTGATACGTGTTTTACCTTCCTCTGTTAGAGTTACTTTACAAAGTATAAGAGTTATTTTTTTGAATCACATGGTTACTTTTCTTTGTTGTCACAGTTACTCTTAGTGTTCTTATAGTTACTCTTAGTGTACTTATAGTTACTCTTAGTGTTCTTATAATTACTTTATGGGTTACGAGAACATCACTCTTCTCCTTGAGTTACTATAAAAAGTAACTACGGCACTTAGAAAGTGACTATTTTACATACAAAGTAACTATTTTACATAGGGTAACTATTTTACATAGAGAATAACTACTTTAAATGAAAAAGAACTATATCGCATAGGAAGTAGTTGTTTTACATACATGAGTGTGTTGACTTAGACAGAAATAATGGCCCCACTAAACTGAAATCTGTAGTAGCTATCTAGTGATAAAAATAAAAAAATGTTCGATATCTCTTTCATAAGTGGGTATTCGATCAACATGCAATTTATACTAATCACATACTATGAGGATCTTGTTGCTAGATTCTCAAATTATTGATGATAGAATTCCGCACACATGTTGGAAGATATATGTTATTATAAATAATGGTATATTACAAGAACTATGTATTACATGGGGATGATGCTTTGCCTTGCCCCTTTACAAAATAGAAAATACATACGTCAAAATTTATTTATATAACACATTGCCAGCTATACTAGCTAATCCAGTCGAGTCTCTATTTTTCAAATGTAACATTCATTTTATTATCTGCTATGCTTCAAAACATCATTTGTAATTATTCTAAAAAAATAAAAAAGGTTTTGTTGTACAGAGTTATTACAGATGACGACACACAAGAAAACAAGTGATATAAAATCAAACATCTAATGGGAAATACATCCAGTGTTTGCCAAAGCAGTAGAAAGGATAACAGACTAGCGGACATCTGCTATGCAATCACTATCCTGGAATTCTTCTCATATCTTATCGTGATCCTTTCCCAATCCGTCTTCCTGAAAATGGAATCCATGATGACTAGCACCTTGGTCTATTGTGATGGCTTTGAGGTCAGCTTCAGTCGGGTTACTACAGTCTTGGATCTGGTCCTTGACATCTCTCAAGATCTATGTCTCAGCCACCACAAGCCAGGGTTCATATTAGGCAACGACCATAATCGTGTGTCAACTGCATATCAAATTAGATCTTACCCAATTGCTTCTCCTATTGCTAACATTCTGTGACCCAACCCCTCATGAATTAATGTGACTATCGTGGGAGTTGAGGGTGCCCAGTGCCGGTGCGGCAACGGCGTCTCCGACGGTAGTGGCCAAGGAAGCCTGTAGCCTGAGTTCGTCCTCCAGGTGTGACTGCAACTCTAGGATCCGATGTATGTATGACGGCAGTTATTTAGTCTGATGAAGTCAAGTAGAGCAAACAAAATTGAATTCGGGTGTTTTCAAATACGGTGGCTAGAAGAGAAATGGAAGAAGAGGCAATCCAGGGAGGCCCGTGATTTGGTGACTATTACCTCCACCGGCCATGTCACCACCACTACGGCCAGATCCACTCGCCCCCTCCTCTTCTCGACAGCCACTCATCACACGACATATGTCCTCCGAAGCAGCAACGGCAGCAATAGAAGGACAGGACGTCGAGGGAGAGAGGTAATGCGGCGGCGGCAATGCTCCCTCCGAATGTTGCGGCGTTGGGTGGATAGTTGGAGCACCACCGCCACTGTTCCAGGATTTCGAGCCGACGATGGTTGCGGTGGACCTGGTGTCGAGCCTGCGCACCGCACCGCCGTGAAGTAGCTCCCAGATCCACTCTGACAGTTCAGTTATGACAAGCTCCGGCGCGTGACGGCCGGGTTTGCACCCGTGAACAAGCTGGGACAGGGTGGGTTCGGGCCTGTGTTCAGAGGGGGTTTGCCTTTGCCTTTGCCTGTTGCCCCCAGAGGGGTATTGGTTGAGGATGTTGTCGTCAAGCTCATGGACTCTAGGTCGCTTCAGGGCGAGATCGAGTTCCAGAACAAGCTCTCGATGGCAAACGAAACAAATGATATTACGTTTATTTACAAAGTCTTCCACCGTGATCAGGCGCGGGCAATGAATATATATATATATATATATATATATATATATATATATATATATATATATATATGTGTGTGTGTGTGTGGGGGGGGGGATTATCTTTAATACCTGTGTGGGTAGCTACCCGCTCCAAAATTAGTTACTTTTTTGTATTTTTTACTTTACAAATGTAAAAGGTTGCATTACCTTCCAAACTATTACATAACACATATATTAGTTATAGTTGTAATGGATGTATAATTACATATTTATTCTAAAAAAATTACTGTGTATTCTACCTGTTTTTACTTTTTTGTTGAATAGTTACTTTTGTGACAACATAGTTACAATTTTGTCTAGATATTTACTTTTCTAACCAAATTTTTACTTTTCTTGATGTACGAGTAGAGAAATCCTAGTTACCCACGAAGGCAATGAATGAAATATATACTACTATAAAAAGAGTGAATGTGTTTCACTAATTATAATTGTGCCATTATCAAATCAGGTCACACTATTTTCAAAATGTTGTACTCTCCTTGACACACACTCTCTCTCTCTCTTCTCTCCTTTATTAAAGCTTTCTTATGTTTATTTGTTCTTCCTTCTTTCCTCCAAAGGCATGATCCCCCTTCACCCAACCTCTACTTGACTCTCTCCCTATAACTTCCATGATCTCCTATTATCGCTCTCTCTTCAACCCTACAAAGTCGTTCCTAGATTTTCTCCAACTCCCCCGACAAGAGAAAAATGTTCTATATTAACCATTCTTCAACTCTTCTCACAAATGATTAAACGTTCCCCTTATCCGGTTTAAGAAACTACCCTCTTAATTATAAATTATAATCTTAAGAGCCTCCCTATACGTATCCTCCTAATCTCTATTCCCTCACCATAGTATCAGTCTATTACTAATTGTATACATCATATAAAAATCACAGAACAGATCTTCACAGTTAGAGGCAGATCCAGGGACAAACATGGACCATGGCCCCACTAAAAAATTATAATCCTCTATATACATATACATTATGATACAATTCTTAATATATATTTTTATGTTTTGTGGTAATTAGCAACACACACTTGGTGTTGTGGTGTGTTGGGCGCGCACCAAACTGCTAGTTGTAGGTTCAGAGTCCCATCGATCATATGTTCTATAATTTTTACTAAATGCAGTGTATATCTTAGTTATTAATATGGTTTAAAATGTCATAAGGGTAAAAGTATTGAAGTGGTGCGGTGTATATCTTAGTTATTAATATGGTTTAAAATGTCAAAAGGGTAAAAGTATTGAAGTGGCGCGCACCAAACTGCTAGTTGTAGGTTCGAGTCCCATCGATCATATGTTCTATAATTTTTACTAAATGCAGTGTATATCTTAGTTATTAATATGGTTTAAAATGTCATAAGGGTAAAAGTATTGAAGTGGTGCGGTGGATTATGTAGAAGGTGTATTTCTGAGGGCTGAATTTCGATTCCTACATTTGAAAAAAAAAAATTCATTTTTATTATACAAAAGTAAAACACATTTTTACGTGTCAAACTATCGAAGATAATTTAGCCCCCCAACATTGAGATCCTGGCTCTACCCCTGTTCACAACACCATTATCGATTTCAAAATTAAAAACTAAACATATTTAAAAGAATTTGTAAAATGATAACCCTCGCTAAACAACTAATCAGATCACCCTCTAACGTTGAGGAAGACCATGAAATACGCCTCTCTCTCGCTACACCACTCCTCAAGAACTACCTTTTGGAATCTCTCAAAAATCCAATACTTTAATTGCTTGTACTTCCACTTCCATATATCCACTGTCCCGCCACCTCAAAATCGGTGACCCGTCTCTATACCTCTCCTATGTAACTACACTACACGTGTTTCTCAACGTTCCTGCATTTTTGTTGCTTTTATTCTTTGTCTATCAACGTTTGGAGAAATCTTTGCCAATCATCTCTATTCCTTACCTAACTCTTAATATTCTCTAGAAAACTTTCGTTCTTTGGTGATCGTTCTCCCTTTTCATCTCCTATTGTAAAAATTTCTTGTATTCTTCTTGAAGAAGATTTTGATCGATCACTTATTCTGCTTGGAGAAACTGTTTCCTGAATCTCTTCCATGATTCATCCATGTTGACATCTCAGTAGACAGAATACTCGATCCCCCCTACTCCATCATCCCTATTTTAATTGTTGGGTAGGCATAACACAACAACTAGTCCCACTGAAGTAGACTACCCTTGTGACAACTTCGACGCTATTGCAGATAATGTATTTCCATTGACCGGTTTGGAATTGGATCCCATTGTGGCCAAGGCACCAGAGACCAGGTGTATTCTATAACACTAAAATATGGAAGAATTAAGGTTTTAGGAGATAATCATCATGGTTTTTGGCGCATCCTTGTGATCAATTCAAGATCAGATGGGTGCATCCTTGTGCAACAGAACAGAGGTACTCAAAATCTACACAGCTAGTCGTCGCCCAAGCATGGGGAAAACAAAAGATAATATGCATTACATATCCATGATCTATTACAATTCATCTGTGTCAACATCACCCACCACACATGAACGGGAAAGGGTGATGTCTTACACCCTTTGTAAAACAATAAGGTATGTCGCGATGACTTGTACAAATTCTATAGTTGACATCTTGATTGTGTTCACCAAAACAGTATAGCTGAAAGCATCACTGACACAAGCACATACTCAAATGAAAACGACACTCTCAATGTTCAAATGATTGGGTCTTCTTGCTTATCCAATCTACGTGTGACATGAGCGTAGCAGTAAGATTGGAAGAACCACAAAGCTTTCCTTATCAGGCAACTTGCAGAAGGTACTAAGCCTGACGTTCAACCAGTACAACCATCCTAAATAAGCACTAAATGATACTGCCTTTTCTTCCCTGATTTGATTCATCACAACTAGAGCTGGCAATCGGACAGGTCGGGTTGGGTTTGGGTCGGGTCATTTCAGGTCGGGTCATTACGGGTCGGAGATAATTCGGGTTATTTTATTCTTTCAGGTCGGGTCGGGTTTGAGTCGGGTTAGTATCGGGTTGGGTCCCTTCGGGTCATTTTGTATTTTTGGGTCAACTCGGGTTCGGGTCGGGTCAATTTTGGTATAGATTTTTTCAGGTTACATTATCGGGTCTGGTCGGGTTCAAATCAAATCTTTTTGATTCGTCTCAATATCGAGTCGGGTCAATTTGTAGTATTTCCTCGGGCTAATTCGACTTTGGGTCGAGTCATTTTCGGATTGGGTAGTAATCAGATTGAGTCTTCTTGGGTTGTGTATTTTGTTCGGGTCTAGTTGTTTTGGGTTGAGTCTCAGTCTGTTTAGGTTGGAGAGTTGGCAATCAGGAGGGTCAGTCCGGGTTTGGTCGAGGTCATTATGGGTCAAAGATTATTGAGGTTATTTTATCCTTTCTTATCAAGTTGGTTAGTATCGGTTTGGTCCCTTTGATTCATTTCGCATTTTTAGGTCAACTCATGTTCAAAGTGGGTCAATTTTGACACACGTTTGTTCAGATTCATTTATTGTGTTGGTTTGGATTCGTCATATCACTTCAGGTCGTTTCAATTTACACTATTTCCTGGGGCTAACTCGAGTTTGATTTGAGTCATTTTGAATTTGGTAGTTATCAAGTTGGGGTTTCTTGGGTTGTATATTTGTATAATCAAGTTGTTTTGAGCTGGACCTCATTTAGGTCGGTGACTTGTGATAATGAATAATGAGTAATAAATTGCATTAATTAAAAAATAAAGAAAATATTCTTTTTACTTGTTAATTTCTTCTTTTAGTATCCATTATCCCATATATTTCCCCTTCCTTTTCCTTACTATCAAATTATCAAGCAAACTATTTTTTGTTAAAATAATATACCGATAAAGCCCCGTCAAAATCTATTCTAAAACTAAAACTTGACTTCTCATCTTCTCGCTAGTTTCTACTCGCTAGTACTCGATCATGTTGACATTGGGTCGGGTCGGTGTTCGGTTGGATTGAGTTCGGGTCGGGTTGACATTGAGTCGATCAGTGTAGGGTTGGTTTGACGTCAAATCAGGTTGATATAGGGTCAGGTTGGTGTTGGATCGGGTTGACATTGGGTTGGATTGATGTTGGGTGGGTAGACGTCGGGTTGGGTCAATGTCAGGTTAGGTTGATATTGAGTCGGGTCAAGTCGGTTGTGATTATTTCAGGTTGATTCGGGTCATGCGATATCACCGGGTCGGGTGTCGGGTCAGGTTTGGGTCTGACAATTTCGGGTCATATTGAGTTTCGGGTAAACATTGGGTCGATTCGGGTTGGATTCAGGTTTATATTTTTTCGGGTTTAATGGGATCGGGTTGCGGATAGGACAGGTCGGGTTTCTCGAGTCGGGTCATCTTTTACCAGCTCTAATCACAACACATGGACCGATGTAGCACTCACACCCTAAATAAGGTATCAAATCTGACTCTCTCCCTATAATTTCCCTGATTTGATTTGATCCATCATAGCAATGACAAAAGAGATATTGGAAGTGTTATCTCTAGAGATGGAAATGGTTAGAAACTTAGGCATACATTTGGTGTGTAGTGAAAAAATAGATGGAGAAGAAGAAGGGTGGATCCGGAAGGGAAAGGGGAAGGATACGGGGAAGAAAAAATATTAAAATTGTTGTTTGGTAACATGAATACGGGAGAAGGGATATGAATGTAATTTTTTCAAATAAATATTGTTTTATACATGGGTATGGAGATGAGGATGGTAATTTTATTTATAAAAATTCCAACTATGAATGACATATATTCAGTTTTGTTATGTATGTGTCTAAATAAGTAATGTAGTCCTAAAAGAAACCTTTTTCCCATTATTCACCATGGTTTACCATATAGACAAAAATGTCAAATTTATTCATTGAATGCCCATGCAATATTTTTTTTGCCCATCACCATGACAAACAAACAACATTTTTTATTTTCCCGCCATTCCACTCTCCATGGTTCACCATGTAACAAATACAGTCACAGAGATGAAAAGATATAGGAAAAGTAGGTGTAAGAATGAAGTTGTTGGGTGTGGGAAAATAAAGTTGAGAAAATGACAAAATGTTTAAGAAGACGAAAGGATAAGTAAGAGAAATAGGGGTGTGGGACTCACACAGTTATTGGGTTTTTTCTGATAGTAGTTATCTTGGGTGGCAGAAGAATGGAGGAATAAGATAATTAATTAGATAGAATGTTGTACAAATGTTTTCCATTTTAGTTACATGGTAAAGAAATCAAGAAGATGTGATTTAAGTTTTTTTAGTTTGATGTTCGTTTGATATGTAATTTACTAAATTTACATTTTCTCTATGCATAAAAGATTTGAGAAATTTACAAAAATGTCTTGACATATTGATTGTCAGTCCTTTTTTGATGTAAATTAATCAGAAAGGGAATAATAGAAAACTTGGTCTAACTACTAAGAAAGGAAAGATAGACAAGTTAACTGAATGAGTTGATACTTGATGGGGCGAACACGAGGAGGAATGAGTGAGGAAGTAATTATGGAAATGCTCAAAGAGATGGAGTGTGTTGAGAAGTGAATGGAAAATTAATTACATGTAATTGGTGGGATAACAACTAATAAATATGGTTATTTATATAAACAAAAGTTTGAATCGTATGCAGTATTTATGTTCGAATTGTGTGAAAGTTAATTGTTGAGTGATTTTGTGTGCTTCCTCGATCCATAGCATAGCTAGGCACATTTGGAGTAGTCGACAATGAAATGTGAATGTAGTGGAGGAAATG